>JASANE010021921.1:0-29271 GCA_030248225.1 Trileptium ribeirensis
TTAATGCAAGTAATCAACGCAGTTCGAATGATATATAAGATTATACATATACCGAGAAATTTTTTTCGTAACTTTTGGGTGCCAAGGCCGAGTGTGGACCATTGTTAACCAAAAACTGAAAAATGTTATAAATATGTTCGCAATGAATATTTTCTAGACCACTAGACCACCTCGTCGACCTGGGCTAAATGGTACCAAAGTTTCCGATGTACCTTCAAAATTGATCAATTTCGGAAAGCGGCGATAATTGATTCAGAAAGTCCCTCAAATTATGCTTGTGTCGCATTTTAGCTGCTTGGCCATTTTGGCGTTGACGTTTTGGCACGGGTACTGGAATAGTTTTGTTCATCATAAGCTCATGGCTAAGTCATAATTATAAGCATTGCCAATTGAAAGATTTCTGGACAACGTAAGGGATAACATCAAAAGGCAACACAATTCTGCTCATAAGCTTAAGTTTAAATGAAATAGCCCAGTTAACAACAAGGTACCGTACGTAGTGCCCTCTAGAAACCCAGCTGTAGATACACCACCGGCATTGCTTCCGGTTTAGACCTACGTAGCAGTATGATTGGCGTCTACAATTCCTATATATCGCGTAGCAGTTCTTAATGTTTGACGCATGGCGATAAGAAAGATATGCGTATTATCCCCGGATCATTCAAACCCCTAGGTAAGTGCCCAGACCCCACACGCGGCGGCTGAGCCGGGCGAAGAGCCGTCATAATCCAACTCCCCTCCCCGTGCACCAAGCTAACCCTGGACCTCGGAGCTTTAACATGTATGTTCTTACTCCTGCATAAGTTGGGCATGTAGATTAGATTAGAGTTGCAGTTCAGAGCAGAATTCAAATAGGAATAAATTAATTTTTTCAAATTTACAAACAAAGCTTCAACTTGTGTTTTTTTAAGCTTGACGGGCAAACACAAACCAAGGTCCAGGAGAAGTCTGTATCTTTACGCATTTCTCATCTATGTCATACGATAAAACTGTTAGCAAGTCTCACATTTGGCAGCAATAGACTGGCAGATTTATAAGGCAATTATAATATTAGCGAGTATTTATAGAGCCAAAGCCGCCCAAGGTAGAAGCGGACAGGATCGCACCATCCAGATGTTCAGACAAACCACATAGAACATGCACATGTTCAAATAGCATAATGTGTTACCTTTTTGGGTCGAATACCATGAAAAGCAAATTAAAGTAAAGTTTTTCAGTAATTTGTTTTCACATTTGAACTTAATTCCAACCAACGAATCATTTAATAAATATACATCCACTTTGTTTTGTTTGCTATTTTCTCTTTTTAAGTCCGAATGTCTCTTTTGCTTGAAAGTCATTTATCATTGAAATATAAATAATGTCGCACTTATCACTGGTACTAATGGTAAATCGCTGGACGACTGTTGTGATCTCTGCTATGAAATGAGCGAATGCCAAGCGTGGATTTCGACAGCTTATGCAAATGGAACCTGCTGGTTAAAGCGTTCACCAGGTGAAATTATTACCCAAGATGATAATGGCAATATGGCACGAGCTGGATTACCTCCGATGCCCCTTGACCCTACGGTAGAGTGGAAGTGAAAATATATTTTACAAGATATGCGTAAGTTATACATTTTAAACATTAAATGAAAGGGGTTTGATCATAAAAAAGCGGTGAAACAGTTTAGAGTGCACGTAAACATTGCTTATTCAAATGAACAAATATATGTGAACATATCTTTTATTGTGGTTATTCAGTGATTCGTAATGATGCAATATTTTGTGTAGTGTCTTTTGTGGTCGGACACGTGTACAAAAAATCTAACCCACATTCGTCCTGCCGCCATCATGTCACATATTATAAATGCAAACATTATTCAGCTTAGAGCTGCATAGTCTGCCTGAAATTTTGGGTTTTTTGTTTTACAATTATATTCGTTGTTTCGCTTGTACTTTTGGTCTTGTAACCTATGTAACTCAAATACAAATACTCTGTCAAGATTTCAATTACATTGGTAGAATCGTTGTAAATTATACATAAAGATATCAGCATTTAGTTTTCGTTTTAGTCAAGGAGTGATCTCCTATATTACATTCAACATTTCCCGTTGCTGTAAGGCATCATTTACGATAAGATGCGTGTGTATTGTTCTAATTATGACATACGTTCAAATGGGCTAGCTACTATGTCGACGATAACAGTCCAACTGAATATTAAAATTTTGAATAACCTAACTAGGGCTGTGCGTTTCGCCAGCGACTGTCAAACCTACTGCTGTTGTCATGAGGCATTCAGCTAGTCTTCTTACAACTTAGAAGCCAGGAATGATATTAGTCGGCGAAGATTATGTTGAATTATAGGTGTCCGAACAACGCCCCATAGGCGGTACAACTGCTCGAAACGGCATTGTTGATATTAAAAACAAATATATTGCTTAGAATTAACGCGAAAGAACAAAACGTTAAATACACTAAACACAACACAAGAAAACAAATCTTCTTTATTGAAGGTTCAGCCGGACGCTATGTTTGTCACGCAGAGCTGAGCTAAACTATCGGTTTGTCAGACTAGATAGTAAGCTGTCAAAATGAACAACATAGTAGTCCAGATAAGTCAGTTCACTCGTACTAGGTGAGTGGGAGGTGTGACATAATTTGTCCCTGGCACACGCATCTTATCGTAAATGATGCATAATAGTGAAAATGTTGTACGTGTCCTATCCTAGAGATCTTATACGATGTTAAATTCGAAACATATCACTTTACACCAGTTAAAAAGTTTCTGAACCAAACAAATTGAACCGCAGCGTTTTGGCTGGAAAAATGTGGCTAAAGCAATCGCAGTTGCCTAGATGAACGGAACATTTCGCAAACATCCAAGAATTTTAGAACTTCTGGCACAAATATGTTAACGAAGAATTATTGGGCGTACCAATCCCATCTTACTTCGCGTATCTACTAGCATTTTCGAACACCTATCCTACTTCGCTTATGACCTGATTCTTATTTTTGTGAACAAATATCTGATTTTTTGTGTATCTTACCGTATTTTCGTAATTACACCTATCCTACTTTGCTTATCCTATTCTTATTTTCGCACACCTATCCTACTTTGCTTATCCTACTCTTATTTTCGCACGCCTATCCTACTTTGCTTATCCTACTCTTATTTTCGCACACCTATTCTACTTCGCTTATCCTACTCTTATTTTCGCACACCTATCCTACTTTGCGAATCCTACATATTTTCAAACTTATGGGCTTTATCTAGCACTATGAAAATTACTGAAAAACGGTTTATCCCCATTCGGTTTTAACGTTGATGATTTATTACCAAAATTTTCACAGATGCAAAGACGAAATGATAACAGTATTTAAGTTAATGTTAAATCGATTTCAGTTAATTGGCTTTAAAATGATTGCTATATTTTGATATAACAAAGAGTTAAAGTTTACGAGTTTTCAGCTATAATATTTGTTTAAAATAATAACTAATGACATGTAACAAAGCCTAGTAATTGAATGTTAACCTATCAGTCTATATTTCTGTCATCTATACTGATTTTTCTGTTCGTTGTGCTGTTTGTTAATAGTACTCGCCTCGCTTTTAATTGTTGCCCATTGCATTATCAATTTGCCATATTGTTCACAAAATAGTCCATACCTGTAGTTGAAAATAAATGAGGATAGCAAAGTAGGATAGGCGTGCGAAAATAAGAGTAGGATAAGCAAAGTAGGATAGGTGTGCGAAAATAAGAATAGGATAAGCAAAGTAGGATAGGTGTGCGAAAATACGAGTAGGATACGCAAAGTAGGATAGTTGTGCGAAAATAAGAGTAGGATAAGCAAAGTAGGATAGGTGTGCGAAAATGCTAGTAGGATACGCAAAGTAAGATAGGATTGGTACGCCCAATAATTCTCGTTAACATATTTGTGCCAGAAGTTCTAAAATTCTTGGATGTTGCGAAATATTTACGTTCATCTAGGCAACTGCGATTGCTTTAGCCACATTTTTCCGACCAAAACGCGCTCCGGTTCAATTTGTTTTGGTTCGAAACTTTTTAACTGGTGTAAAGTGATATGTTTCGAATTTAACATCGTATAAGATCTCTAGGATAGGACACGTACAACATTTTCACTATTATGCATCATTTACGATAAGATGCGTGTGCCAGGGACAAATTATGTCACACGTCCCACTCACCTAGTACGAGTGAACTAGAGCTTATCTGGACTACTATGGTACATTTTGACAGCTTATCTAGTCTGACAAACAGATAGTTTAGCTCAGCTCTGCGTGACAAACATAGCGTCCGGCTGAACCTTCAATAAAGAAATTTTATTTTGTGTTGTGTTTAGTGTATTAACGTTTTGTTCTTTCGCGTTAATTCTAAGCAATATATTTGTTTTTAATATAGACAATGCCGTTTTAAGCAGTATACCGCCTATGGGGCATTATTAGGACACGCATAATTCAACGTAATCTTCGCGGACTAAATAGTCCCTGGCTTAAGTATTAGGAGCTCAGCTGAATGCCTCATGACAACAGCACAGTCAGGCTCGACAGTCGCTGGCAAACGCACAGCCTAGCTAGGTTATTCAAAATTTTAATATTCGAGCTGGACTGTCTGCGTGACATAGTAGCTAGCCCATTTGAACGTATGTCATAATTAGAACGATGCGCACGCATCTTATCGTAAATGATGCCTTACAGCAACGGGAACTGTTGAATGTAAATCTGGAGATCACTCCTTGACTAAAACGAAAACTAAATGCTGATATCTTTATGTATAATTTACAACGATTCTACCAATGTAATTGAAATCTTGACAGAGTATTTGTATTTGAGTTACATAGGTTACAACAAAAGTACAAGCGGAACAACGAATATAATTGTAAAACAAAACCCAAAATTTCAGACTGTGCAGCTCTAGCTGAATAATGTTTGCATTTATAATATGTGACATAATAACGGCAGGACGAATGTGGGTTAAATTTTTTGTACACGTGTCCAACCACAGAAGACACTACACAAAATATTAAGTAGTACAATACACTCTTTAGATTAAAATCATTGTTACTATTTATAATTAGCGCAGTGGATGGTTTGACTGATTCACTTTTTGATATAAGTGAATTCATAAGATTCGGTAGAGAACACACAGACCCCGACTGGTACATCAAGTCATTCATAGTAATCGCGGCTGGCGCCCAGCCCGTAGGCGCCAAATTAGCTGCACCTCTCCCTATCGCCAACCGGCTGACCTCCTAGAAGGCCGAATTCCATCCACCCGCTTCCACTCTCCTGGGAGCCAGCTACCCAAATGGGGTCTGAGATTTTAAGCATGTAGGCATTAAGTGCGGCCGAACAATGATTTGTCGCCAAAAGTTTACAAAGTTCTGTAGTTCATTTAGTATCGTTTTTCAAACATTGCAGTGGCAAAAAGTTAATAAAGCAGTCGATCTTGTAAATCGTTGTCATGTCAGTGGTGGGAGCGAAGTATTTAGTTTTTGTTAAACCTTTATTGACAGGATTTTTAATAAAAGTGTCGACTTTAGTCAAGTTTGGTGGATTTCAGTAAAAATTTAATTTTAAACGTTTCAAAGTAAAATATTCTTCAGTAGAGTCAAAAAGTTAGTGAAATTAGAGCATGAACCCTTCCATTTAAGACTGCTCACTGTCGAGTATTGGTAGCTAATATTTCCAAAATTCAAAGCCCGAAACATAATCAGCCATGATATATAATAAACGGTATTAAGGTTTGGCTAGCAACAATTCCTTAACAAGTGTAATGTGAACATCTCTACATACTTAAGGAAATTGTATTGACATTTCTTCACAGTTTGTACTCCATGTTTTGTTCGCTGGCCTGGATATCTTCAAAAAGCACTTCACAAATGTAACGCTTCTTAAACAGATCTTGAATAAGCCTTATGAAGTGCAGAATGTACGCAGCAACATCATAAAGCGGTCACATTATAATACTATCGTTAGTTTGAAGCATGTAATTCTGAAAATATTGAATAGATTGTGCAGAATACGATTCTGCTGTCATCATGCGTAATTTTTAGTAATTTTGAAATGGTAACAGTTTAGGCATAAAACACACAGCGAGATTCACACCGTTTCAAATTTTTAACATTTTCAGACGGTGCGGCTGACACAATAGACATCTTAATGAAGCATATTAAATAGAATACGGATATACATCGGAACACTACCGCAGGATCAACCTTAGCAAGTTATCTGCCACTTTTCCCCTCAATTTTTCGAATTGGCCGTTAAAGCGGTTGTATTATTAATACTAGGACTTTATAAAAGATTTAGTTCTGGTGTCCGTGGCAACAGTTTATTCAAAAACTAATTAGCAAGCGCATTCTAGCATGAGTTGTCTTTGCTAGATGGTGTCAAGAACTTCATAAGTTTCAGCAATAAGCCATGTGTATGCCTGACAGCGTTTGTGATGTGCAGTCTTCGCTACAAGGGGATAAAAATTCCAAGTGACGGATATTATAAAGTGCACGCTGCATAACGCAAGTAGAAGTGATAACTACGATCTTTTATTTCATTGCCGAGAAAAAGTAAGATAAGTATAGCTCAAAACTCCGCTTTTAACAGCGCATACCTATCGTGGATTTCATGATGAACACTGCTTAAATTGTAAGTCTGTAACAATATACAAGTGAGGAATATTTGAACACTGTTGCATTTACGGTTGCCTATAAATAAACATACCAGCTTTATAGATATAATCAGGATCAATTTACAAAGTCTATTTGAACAGCCATACATGCCGGATAAGGCGAGGTCAATTTAACACGCGCAGAATACGTATACTTACATACCTTGCACCGAAATCATGTCGTCGTGATTGCCTATTTCAAGCCAGCGCCCTGTGTTTAAGACACGAGCCAGGCGAATATGTTTTCCTATTTTTTCAGCACAATTCAATTCTTATATTCGTTGCTCGTAAGCAACTAAAATCAGCAAAAGTAATCCGCAAAATCGGAACGAACACTGGATCGTACATAACGATAATAACTGGAATCTACATGTGGTCTTTCCATGTGCACATAATCGACGGCACACGCGAAAAACCGTGGCGGAAGGGGGAGGACGAGATGCAGCACGATCGAAAAAATCTGGGGGTGTGTAGAACAAAATTTTATGTAGGATAGCGGAAATGCTGGTCATAAATGCTCATAGGGGTAGAGGGTTGCCCTTCCTCTGCGGCCGACCTCCGATTGGGTGGCCCCCCGCCAAGAGGCCTGAATGCACCCCACACCACGAGGCCCGGCTACTCCCCTGGGATCTCGGACCTCAAGCATGTATGGTGCTGGTTACCATGAATTTATATGTACATACTTTAAAAACATCGTACATTTCTTGGGGGCTCGAGCTACATGTCGCTCTTGCAGACATATTTCTATATATACATGTATATACCAACTCGGCAGATTTCTACCAGAGCGGTTACGTCAGACATGTTCCTGTACATACATACATGACTGACCATCTTGGCATTTTTATGGGGGACACCCAGCGTCATGCGTCCCCCAATCACACCGGCTACATTGCATATATCAGTAATGATTTTCGCTAGGTATGGGACACAATACAGTAACAACGTCAAACACGGTAGAAATCTTCCAACCCAATATTAAACAGTCTACTCTCTGTACCTAGTACTGTATGATTTTCGTACTGCGCAATCAACTTATGTGATAGAGTGGTTTCGACGGCACATGAAATTAAGACGCCAAAAATACATTTGGGGGTCACATTAAATTCACAACCTCTAATGTAGCAAAACCATTTTAATAATGAATTGTGTACATACTTTGTACCGTAACGACTTCGCTTACTTCTGATCGATGTGGAGTTTAAGTCTCCAATGTTGGATTTTTGTGCGTATCATCCGCGTCTAGCTCGGTAATGTTAACACTAAAGTTATGCTTGACGAATAAATAAAACGCGCATACTGCTAAATTTTGGCAGACATTTTTCGGTTCCAGTCTTGGCCACTGCAATAACACAAACTGGTGTTATTCTTTATGTATTGAAATTTATTCTCATTGTCTATTTACGTAGATACAAAGTAGTGGTATGTTGTCCGTCGCATATGGTTCTGGCGGAAGCAGACCTCGAGCTTTGCTCAACGACCCAAAAATTACTTATACCCAAAATAACAGTCATTTCTTGAAAGAACAAATGGGTGGGAAAACAAATAAATTACATCAACCCTTGTTAAGGTTTTAAAAATAATAGAACAACTGTTTCGATGAGTACAAATGTCTTTAAATGTATTTAGGTTAGTTACTGCTCAAGTCAAAGGAACGGATGACAATGTAGACAATAGTAGTATATGTTACTCATTAATTAGCAAGTAATACATTGGTATTTTAGTATATTTCCGCCCTATTACAAAATCCAGAGCAGAGCATTTTGCTAATTTTTGATCAGTTTAATAAATAATTAGAATATGGCAAAAATCACGGCATCATCATCAACTATTCCTCGAAACCTATCTCAAGTTGCTCATGAGTTAAATCGCGAAAGTCGAGAAATTGATCGTCATAAACGGCACAAAAAATTTGGCGGATGTGTTTTTTGGATAATAGTTCTTGTAATATTTTTCGCGGTTTTTGGCTGCAACGCAATGACAATATTAGCAAGTTACATTACCTACGAGACAACTGTCAATCTGAAATATGTGTCAGTGCCAGATTTACCATATCCAAACGTATTAATCTGCATGATTGGTGAAGTTTATGGCGAATACATGAAACAGGAACTCGGATACAATGATACGGACATCGAAGCTCTTCGTTGTGCTTACATGATGGCTCATTTGAATGAATACAACTACTTGAAAAATATCACAGATTGCAGCAAAAATATTCACTACATTATGAGAAAGTCCGGCTATAGCAATGTTGAAGATGCTCTAATCGCTGCTAACCGTAATGTTACAACCTATAAACCGCGTTGCTATTATCAAAAAAATCCCGTTGATTGTGAACTAAATGGTGTAAATGACGGATCAGCCGTACGAACTAAATCGATGTCTGAAAATTCAATTTGTTACTGGATTGGATTAGGAAAATCCGGTGACAGTAGCGGCCTTTCCCAGCGAATTCCTGGCACTTTAGGCACTCGGAAATTGCAATTTACAATTCCGGATGAAGGTAAGAATAATATATTCGAATGTTTATACACGTCATCACAAGATATTTTCAATACTTTTGTAAAGCATTTTGTCGAACTTATATTTATGACGAATGAAACTTCATAAACATTAGTAATAAAACGCCTGTTGCGCTGACATGTTAGTCACACTGGATCGGTATTTGCTGGGCAGGCATGCAATTGCACCAATGTGTTGTGAACGGTATTAATTTTGTCACGTACAGTGGATATGTATCGTGGACGGATCATGAAATCTAACTACCCCCCTGACTACGAGTACTGGTAGCAATAAGAGAACGTATAGTGCAGTTACATTTTAACTTAAATTACTACACCTTTTTATTACCTTTTAATTATATAAAGTTCCACAAACTTCATTTACATTATTATATTATTAAATTTGTTCTGTTGGGTTTAACTAAACGGTAGCAGAGAATAATACGGCAAAATGTAGGTTTAGCCCCGTATTCCTGAACCCAAAAATGAATATACCCGATTACTATGTCATGTTATAAGCAAAGAACGGACGGCAGTACGTTCCATATTAAGCATGAAACACCATCAAGTGTACAAACCCAGAAATTAAAATTTTCATGTTTTAATAAAAGTTAGCAAAATAGATAACATTGCTAGTGTTTACAACATTTACGTTTTATGCTATATAATTCGTGGAATTTGATCGCAACTGTAATAATTCAGCTACCGAACGACATATTTGGTTATTATTTTTCTATCGGGTGCATTTAATGCTGAGCGTTTTCTGACCACAAAATTATGAATAGATCTGCCAAATCGCAAGCATACGTCAAACAACACGATGTTTCACGATAATAACCTGTTTTTGTAATTATTGTTTGCAGCAAGGTATTAAGCGAAGATATTTAGCTCGAATATTCACAGTAAATTAGCTCTTAGGCGGTTTTCCCACGGAAGCAATATTTCTGAGACACCAGAAAAATTTTCGATACCAAATGCAACCATAAAGCTAAAAACTTTGTCAAGAAAATGCTGCTAATTGCCTAGAACAGCTGAGTTGAATGGTCCTAATATTAACTGCTAAAATTGCATATCTTAGAAAAACTCATAGCAGTCACACACCATAAATACTTTTAAGAAAATAATATGTTCGAGGTTGAATGTATAATTCTACGTGATTGTAACTGAACAACTTTTTATGGATATTGGTTATGTTAATATGTGTTTATATTTCTTTTAAGCGATATTGGATGAAATTCAAAACCGAGGAGCAGAATTTTATTTAGTACCTGACGGCTCGTTCATTAAGAACCCAGAGAATTATGAATATGGATATGAAAGACCGATACACTATTACATAAACGTTAATACGTTCATTCATGTGCGATTAAAAGCATACCGGATCCACAAAATATGGACACCGAAAGCACTATGTGAGACTGCCGAAGAATATCGTGCAAAGCAATTCGAATATTTATTACAATCGCCAGTTCATTCATACGATGTGAGTTTAGGCGTTACATATTATCATGCTTTCGTTGCGTGTTTAGCCATGATCTTTCAAGCTATAGAGTAGAGCTTAGACATCGTTGTACTTCAGGATGACGAACAGTTCTTAGCACATCTGAACTTCGCCAACAACCAACAGCTATTTAACCAATGACTACGTTAGGTATGAAAATATATTGCTTCATACCATTTGTTTAGAGGCAAGTGATCGCATTGAGTAAAAATGTCGAAAGGTGTTTCAGATAGCAGTTTCTGGTACGGTGTTACGATGCTTCCATTTGATGGAACTTTTGACAAATTACGTTGCCTCAATCAGTACTTGTACGTTTAAATAGCGGTAAAATACACAATTTTTGCTGTCGAGTGTGAACCAGCAAGCATTAATTCCAAAATGACAATTTCCATTTACTGGGATAGCGTTATAAGATAAAATAAAGAAGTTGCGGTCCAATAATATTTATGTCCATACCTGTTAACAACAATTGAAGCATTTGCGCGATTAACTCTGCAATGCACTTGATGCTTCTCTGTAACCGTTGGATTTAGTGTCACTGTTAATTATTGGATAGACAGTGCACAACATGGGTAAAATATAGATGCTACACAAATGATAGCTACTAAACTCGTTTATGCATAATCACTCATAATTGCACTTTATATTAAATGTTCACTGCAAAGAAACGATACTGATGATAAATCAACATTTTGCCTAATTCTGGCCAGAGCCATAATTCGAAACCAACTCTGAAATTGGGATAAAGTTAAAAAGTGACTTGCCTACAGTGAAATCTTGAGCAAAATAGAACTAAATATTTCAAAGCCATAAATAAAAACTGTGGAATATTTCACACAATTTCGTGTCAACACGTTGCTTTTGTCTGTTTCATAGTTTCGACGATATTCGAAAAATATTGATTATATAGCATACAGCTCAGAGGTATACAAACTTTCAAAATTTAAGCTAAATACCGTCAGTCAGTCGCAAAGTTTTGGTAACAGCAGCAACACCTACGCGATTTTGACACAAAATTAACTGTTTTTGCTCTATTATTCATTTACCAACGGTGCTACTAGATAAATATTATACCTGCGAATGCAACATCCTTTATCACCGGTACTGCGCAACCTTTATCACAGCACTTTGGCGGCTACCATTCTATACGTGAAAAGAACGAAATCCGACTTGACATGCTCTTTAAAAGTAGACGTCCAGATAATGATTTTACAGTTAGGTGCCAATTGTTAAACGCAATCAATGGTAAAAAATTTACTAATATCTATTTCGTCATTCTTAAGCTACAGCCGTTGTTGTAATAAAACTTTTACTAAATATGAAACAGGATAATCTATCTTGAGGTAGTATCCGTTTATGAATAATGAGAAATAAATTTTAACGTTGTCTCCTGGCGTAGGAGTGTTTTTGATAAAATTATTAGTCTCATGCAATAGACGTAATAGAGCCCACAACTATTTATACAAAAAATTTGTAGATGTACTACAGCAGCATAGCGTCTAACGATTGCAAATGCCCGAAGTCGACGAATAGTTAATTAATGATTTTAATTACCTACTTGGTAAACCCAACGGTTATTAACCCTGCTGCCTTAAAATGTATGTTTCGACTACGCAGGCTCCTTGAAAGTTCCAAAATGTTGTCGCGATTAATTACATAGCTAGTTTTTCTCCTAGTTACCTTTAACGAGCAAATAATTAAGAAATTATATTTAAATACATATAAATTGGAAACGCATTGGCCTGATGCTGGTGTTTCCTGTTGCATGTAATTAATGTTGCATATGCACACATTTGCCCGTGTCGCTGACTGTTATCCAGCAATATTGTTAAACGACGACGACCAAAATGTTGCGGACCAAAATAAATCTAACTATTGCTTTAACGCCCGTAATGTTTTCAAAGGTTGATAAGTTCGACACAAATGTTCACATCAGATATAAACTTAGATCGCATGTCAGCGATAGTTATATATGTATTAATAGCTCCTGCCGTGAAAAAAAACAAGAGCAAAACCATTTTTCTATGCAGAAACGTTATCGATTTTCGCTTTTCGGTCTGTATCTTCGTACAGAATGGACCGATTTTGTCAAAAACTCAGATTTGTATCGTTTTGTGACATGTTCGAAGTTGCTGCGTGCATTGATACAGCTCCTCATACCACATAATGGGCTCACACCTCTATTTTGAAGCAAAACCGGGCCAAATATTAATCTTTTACCCATTATAACTTGTTCGTTGGGTTCTGATTTGGCTCAAATACACGCTGTACGTGTGTTCGTAATTAGCATGCCACTGATCCAATGCTATTGTCCTGAAAGCAACAACTTTATTATGAAAATGACATGATAAATTGCATTATTAGGTTACAGCTTGGAAAGGCCCTAGTAATTTAGTTCAAATTTATGCTGCAGTATCTTTGTAACCATAATTTGATAAATTTTACGGTAGCAGAATCATCCATGTAAATATGATGGAATGAAAACATATAGATTAACACGCCAAAATATATTTTTCGCAACGACCACTATCACTGTAAGCTGTTTAAGCATCGCTGCTGTACTATCTCTTCAGTTGACAGTGTCAAGATACAAATAGAAACAGGTATCAGTATAAATTGCAACATTGCGAGCTCCACCAAAGGTTATTTCCTTGTCCAGTATTATTTTTTCATAAATGTTAACACATTTACCGCTTGGTAAACTTATCGGTTTAAATTAATAGTGACAAAGTAATGTGTGCACCACATAAACTTCATATGTCTTAAAATACACGCATCAAACATAGGTTTAGTAGAATCACTAACATATCCCATATATCAATCAATTTATACATATATATAACACAAATTACTTCCTTGATAATTCAATGGTACCAGTCACTTAAAGACGGGTCTTGATATATACACTAATGGGCATGTGTGTAGAGATTTCCTCTATCACAACCGACAATATACAATACGAAACATTATAAATGAGAACAAATAACAACTTATTAGGCTGGAGGGGCGGGGGCGGCAGTGCCTAACTTAGTATTAGGATTAGTCTAAACCTTATACAAGATGTGAGGCTTAAACTAATGGGTAAGGGCACCGTTAGGGGTATAAGAAGCTTTTCACTTATTGAGTTACCGTAGAGGCATTAATATAGGAGTGCTTATTAGCGCGACATTATGATAAATAATATATTTGCCAAATGATCATAGCAAACAAACCGAGCGGCAATATTTTTGCTTCTGCTGATGAGGGTGCAATAAAAGCCAATGTTATTGTAGCAACAATATTTTAGCTTGTGCTATTCATTGCGCTATGTCAGAAATAACATAATGCCATGACAACATGGTAACTGCAATTGCTTACGATGTGCAATTCGTGCACGCGCTTCTCTGTGAATGATACATTTATGAAAGGAGGGGTCTACAGCAAATTAGCAGAAACATCCAGGTGTAGTGGGACTTGCTAGCATATACTTGGGGCTTAACGAAATTGCAGAATGTGTTAATCATTCCGTCTATTTTGTACGATGAAAAAATGCCCCCCATGTCAACTTTAGGGGCCGAAGTATAATGCAAGCCATGCCGCTCTGGATATACCAAGTCTAAGCATTAGTCTTAGCCTAAACTAAGATCCCTATATGAGCCATGTACTAAGCCTGAGCCTAAGTCGGGGGCTGGCGCCAACCGAACCCCCGCTCTAAGCTGCTCTTTTTTCTAACGTTATAACGTCCGGTCCCTAAAGTTGACATGGGCCAAAAAATAATACAGCATTTATTATTGTTTATTAACCTGACAGTTAATAAAAACATTATTCAAGTTTTAGCGACGTATTAACGAAATTGCTGAATGTGTCGGTTATTTGTATAAAATGAAAATATTTTGGCGTATATTACTTTAACGTGAAATTAATGAACAAATTTAACTTTAAGCGATGTATTACGGAATGTCTAATGCGTCACAGCCTTTCGGAGTTGTGCTGCGTGCCAGTTGGATTTCGATGGTACTATTGGCATAATCAAACCGTCTGCAAAGTTTACAACGAATCTGAATGTACCAGCGATCATCAAATACGTCACAGCAAGATTAAAGAAGAGTTCGAAAAATGTGTTATTTCGTGCAAGTATCCATGCAAATACTATGGATGGAAAGCGGAAGCCCAAATTTTGTGTGTTGGATTTTGAATACATTAATTTTAGCTAATGTTTATAATACGGCGCCGTATGATTTAGACCAGCTAGGCAACACTGGTGCTAATGTATGGTATTTCGTCAGTGCCGCTTGGCTTCTGAAGAGTGTATTAGCAATTTATCAGATTAAACCTAACTTAATTAAGACATATATTAAATTTAAGTAATTCTACTAAATTAAACATATATGCACGAATAGCTGGCATTCAAAATTATAAAGAGTTATGGACAATTTTACTAAAGAGTGTGACGCTCCACGCCTTATGTATTTTAAACCTAGAGGTATGTCGCGGAGTCTGTCATGCTTTGTCTTTTGCGTTTTATCGGGAAACAGCAGTCCGTCTCCATCACCCCATGTAAGGCAGAACAGGCAAAACTTACCCAATGAGATATATGAGCATCCCCGCGCCCGAGAAATGCCAATCACCGATGATTTGTCCCGCCACAAATGGCTGGCGAGGACAGGGACAGGTCGAGAAACTCCGCGACATACTTTTATTTTTTCAGCATTATATAATCCATTCTTGCTATAACTGAGGACTTTCTTTGCTCACTCAAATTTTGTAAAGTAAACCTAGAAGAATTCAGTCTAATTATCCGTCATTTGAGCTACAACGTTTGCTTACGATAAAGCACACAATGTGAACCATACGGCTACGATACATATATAATTTGCATTTATAATAATGAGTAGTATCTGTAACGTAAATTATACAACAAAGGGCTTGAAGCGCAATAATGGAACCCAACACGCAGATCTATACAACCGCTATTAAACTGCAACACTCTATTTAACATGCTGGCTTTAGTACCCCGTATCACCATATGCAGTGACACACACACCATGAACCTCTCAAATATATTTGAATCACATCGAGCAATTTTGTGTTTGAACTTACCTGTACAGTAAAGACGCGCTGAAAATGTAACAGAAAGCGACTCGTCTTTGGATCGACCCGTATTGGCTGACCTGATGTCTCAATGGCAATAAGCCAAAATTTGTTTCTGCTCCCTTTAAAAAAATAAAATAGTCTGAGCAAACGTGAACATAAACGCTTAGATAATATGTCAAGGGTACTACTAAGCGCAAGAGAACGAGAAAAATGTTAAAGATATAAATATAAAATTTGTGCGATAAAATTTCCAAATATATGGGGGCCCTCACACAATAGGTGAAGAAGCTACTCATACTACAGATTGGAGGTTCCGTTACTGTAAAGTGGTAGACCATTTATATAGCACCGTCTGCGCCGCTAATGGGATTTGTTAAATGGGATTTGTTAAGCTGATCGTCAACAAACTTCAAATTCTGCTAAAATAACTTATCCCTATTACAACTTCTATTTTTACTTGCTATGTGATTTCAGTTTAACTCCCGATCGCCCAGCAACTGCCGTAGCTGGGACAATATAACCCTACTACTAAGAAAATAATTAAAATATCTTGAATACTTTCAGGCCAATCAAATCTTTTTCAAACACAAACCATATCCACATTGAATTGTACTACGATACGCTACTGGTATCGCACAGCTACGAAAAAGTAAGTGTCGTGTTAATGAGACTACTGTGCCTCTTCGTTTACGTAAGCAGGCAACTAAATACAATGTCTCAACCATCAGCAACTTCGATAGTCGTAAAAAGTGCTCGAGGCCTATGGTATCGAGCCCAGTACAAGTGTATCGAGACAAAGACTGAAGATTACTTGTGAGCCTGGCCAACTTGCGAGCTGTGGTCCAAGATGAACTAGCCAAACAGGAGGCTACCAACTAACAGGCTTCAATGTTTTTAAACAACAATTTTGAAGATTACTAAAGAATCCCAAGTATTTTGGTCGCTGCGTTGTTACCCACACGCACTTTTCGTTAAGGGAGAACCCAAGACGGCAAAAAATCGGCCTTACGTTGTTCTGCATACTGACATCAACAGGTGAAGTCAGTATCCGTAATAAATCCATCATCTAATAAACCAGAAGTCCACGACCACAATAATGCGTAAAGTTCTCAGTACCTTACTTAATAAATAAGACGCAATCGCAAGTTCAAAGAGCAGAACAGCATGAACAAAGAGCCGCCTCCTGCCACGAAAAAACAACAAATACTTAACAATTTGTGAAATTTCTCGTGCACATCCAGGTGAAAATAGCCCAATTTTAAATCGAACGAGCATATAAATCCCTGGAGGGAGACCAGTTTTAACACAACGCCGTGATCATGCAAATTAAGCTTAGGCGGGACTGTAAAATTACTTAGGTAGCGTAAAGCGGAGATAAGATATTCGTTTCCCGATGCCAGAACGCTAATCGACATCGAGATAACTACAGTGGATGGATGTGGTACCTTTCTTGCATAGCCAGTGGCAAGAAGGTCCCCCAAAAGGTTCCGAAACAAATACACTATGGGCAGATGTTTATTTGCTATTAGGAAAGAATTTGCGCGAGGGCAGTTGAAAAATCATATTGTACCATGTCCAAAACAAACTATTATCCGCAATTAAACGCCATTAGTGGAAATCCTTCCTAAGTGGACCTTTCGCCGAATGGCGAGAAACCTTAATCAAATTAGAAAAACAATTTATATGGCGGCCGAATCTATTTGATGTACGGGGCTCGTCAGCTTTACGCGTTTCCACACGATAGAGGCACTCGTAAGCTTAGTGTCTGAGCCGATCGCACATGAAAGCTGGGTTACGAGTAACACCTTCGTTCGTCCACATCTCGTCTACCCAGGGGTGACGTGAAACTAAGTCGCTCCAGGAACCGTAACAGAACCTTCCAAGAAAGTCGAAGCCTCTTGTTGGATAGTTAAAACCCAATTGTTGGATAGTTAAAACGAGATTCTTACTGGTGGAGTTTGATAAGGCGTGGAACGAATGAAAGACCATCTGAATGTCTTGCATTTGCACGCGCCAATAGGTTTTTAATCTTCAACATCGTCCCCTAAATCAGGCGCCTCGTTGTAACCTGAAACAGCAGCCCAAGCAGCAACGTCGATGAAACGAAGCAAATTTAGCACTTTTCTTTCAAATACCCCGATCTTCCTTGAGAGGATTAAGAACAGTCGATGGATTAAGCGCTTCGAGTTTCAATGTCAATGAATGCTCAGATTTGCCCAGAGCAGCGCTTACATAGCCCAGTACGCCAAAACAATTTTGACGCGCTTGAGAATTTAGACAGAAGCTTTTGAATATTGTAGTGGGCGGCGAAACTGGTTTGTAAGAAAACTGTTTTATAAAATCACGATTGCGTTCTACTGTGAAGCAAGAATCGTCATCCAAAGACATGCGAAGAAACTAATAGCACCTAAAGCAAATCAAATTGTGGAAGTCCGCTGCTGAGTATCAAATATAACTCAGTTTGTAATAAACCAGCAAAGCGGAAGCTTTTTGTAATTTAACGCTTATTGTATCAAAAAATTGAATTTCTATCCTCCTGCTTTACGGCATGAACTATCAATTGTTCCTCTGTTAGGAGTTTCAAAGACACGTCAGAAGCAAACCGTTTGTCTTTCTGAAGGAGATTTACAGGTTTGGCTTCGGTTTTTCTCAAAAGGTTTGTGGAACTACTGACAAACTGTTAATTTGGCTGCAATATGAATATGCACAAGCCGTACTTAAAATATGAATTGTTACAAAATTATAGCACAAGCTTTGGCACCATTGTCGAAGCTGTTAGCAAAACTAATAAAGATCATTCCTCAGTGTTAAAGCCTTCGCACCTTTTTTTGGTATAAACGTATTAAAAGTTAGACACGATACACTCGATAACACAATATAACTTGATCTGATTCTTGGTAAATTTTTCCTATCACTGAAATACTGACACTTGTACAAGGAGGGTCAGTGTCCCCTATGATTTTCTGCCATTTTTTTCTAGATGATGCTCATCAATAGAACAAGTGTCATTCGCTAAGATATGCAACGTCAAATTAAAATTCGACTGACCTTTACATTGGTACATGTTTTGCTTGCTCTTATTCTACTGGTAATAGCTCACAAAACTGTGTTATGACTGTTTTCTTGCACTTTATACTTCTATTAAGAAGATAAACGTTTGGATAACACCATACTTTCCTTGCTATCCTGCAAGCAAAAAAATAAGTCGACCTGTGGTCGGAAGAGCTTCGTGGAAGTGCTTTGTAGATTTAAGTTTATATTATTTGTTAAATACCATATAACTGACCGTAAAAGGTTTTAATTCCTTGCAGGTAGATACTACACACCATACTAATAACTTTCTGCACACGCTTTTCTGAGAAACCTATTTGATAGTGTGCTTAAACAGGACGTGTTTTCGAGTGTCAGACGTGATCGAAAACGCTTGATATTAATGGCACGATATTATTTAGGTTTTAACAAATATTTTAATTAACTTTAGCTCCAATATAATACTGTAAGTGTATTGAGCGCAATGGGATCGGTGGCAAACTTCTGGACTGGATTAACTATATGCACTCTCACTCAAGTGGCTTATTATACGTATCTGGGCTGTATTAGCTGGCTACAGCGTCGGAATCCAGCAGAAATTCTCAAAGCGAAGGATTACTTTGGAAGCCAATTAAAATAATTCAAATATGAATATATCACTTTAAATAATTTTTAAATAACTGGACATAGTGTTGTGTTGATAAATAAATTATGTGACTTGTATATAAATTTGTCGGCGTACTTTTTTTAATATCACACAGACATATTTTCAAACTCGCATTAATAATGAATAGTGTTACAACATACACGTCAAAACGTCGTAAAGACTTAGCTAAACTAAATGGTCCACTGACACATTTGCGTTAATGAAATCGCTAATAGAAAGAACATTTATTAGGTTTTAGAGATAATTAACTGTAATATAGTTTAGTGCAACAATAAACTCAGACGAAAAAATGACAGATTACGGCAACTGATAGACTCAAGGAGTCTGTACTGGAGCGATATTCTTGTTCGCACCGATTGTTGCTGCAGTACTAAACGGTGGCAAGGCGACTAGACTTTCAAATGCTGATAGAAACGCATACTATGAATTTTTTCAGTCTAGCAAACCATTTAAATTCGCACTGAACTGCTTATCAAAAGACGAACACAAGTCAACGCGTGGCGGGTGTGACAAAAATCTATAGAAAACTGTGCATAGCTAAACTATCACTGCTAGAGTAAAGATGCAAAATGCTGCTCAAAATATAAACATGCAATAAGCAAAAAACCATACAGATAAATCTGTACCGTTATAAATAAGACTTTTCCGTTTAAAGGCCATAGTCAGTATTCTTTCAGTATAGTTTGATATGCCTGATGCTCGACATCCAAGTGGGTGAGGGTCGTCGCAAGGGAGATATTTTCAACATATTTTGAGACTCAAAATTTTATTAATTTTTGCTTATTTTAACCGATTTTTGCCAGTTTCATCTGAGCTTTGACAATTTTACATCGAATTCTGACGAATACCTCCAACTTTTGCCTATCTTCCCTCAGTTTTTTTTAATTTTTGCAAAAAACATGCTCCAACGTGCAATCGACGATGTGATGGAGGGAGTATCCACGCCAGGGTGGTAGGAGGGGTGGCGGTAGCTGCCAGGTGCGATCGACGCCCACCACGGGGAGTCTAAGAGCTTGAGAGGGATATTCTCCGCCTCATTTGTCCATGAGGATGTTTGCACTATGGCCTTCAGGATATGAATTCGTTTTGTGTTTTAGTGCAAACTTTTACAAAAATATGTATATAAAATCTTGTCAAAGAGCGAATTTCTATATAATTGCATGGTGAAATTACATCTTAGTGATTTTATTATATGCTGTATTTGAACTCGAGTTCCAGCGAATTCAAATATTTTAGGCGTGATATTGCTCCGAAATAGAAATAGTTAATGGTTTTCATTGCTTATTTAGCACTAGTTCATACCCTTGTGTAGAAAATTCTTAATTTAAATTACTTACCTGTTGTGCATTTAAATTCTGTTTTTAGGCCAGGTATGTTTTAAAATACAAGTAGTAAAATTTTGGATTTCAAACTATTAGTCATTGCATGAAAAACTTTGTCTTTGTTATTTTACAACACTGTCAAGCTTAGCAGATTAAAATTAATTTAAAAACCAAACCCTTAATTTTGTGTGCGATAAAAATATAACATACAATTACAAAAATATCAAATTGATATACAATCTGCCATCGACGTACTATGAAATTTAGAAAATGACATGGCATCACGATTCACTCAAAACTGGTTTTGTTGCTTGTCCAGTTGTGGTGTATATGCACAAAACATTGTGGTCGTCTACATTGCTTAACAATATTAGTGTCCATTTCATAAGTGTCTAAAGCAACATTATGCAGAAGTGTTTAATGAATCACTCGCAGGATTTTCAAGTAGTAGATTAAAAAATTTCAAAGCAATATCCGCACCTAGAAACAAATTGTTTTTAAGCTTATTTAGGTTGAATCTTACTATTTGTTAATATCTTATCATCATTCAGAAAAGCACGAATAAGTTTTCGATGCATAGGTAAAATGTAAAACCACTGGTGTGTTATATATATTTAGAACACCTTACGACTATTAACGGGTGCAGTATTTGACTTTTGAATTTCAATCCAGCCAGATTTCGGAACAATTTTAAAATGTAAACGTTTCTCGGTAATAACATGCCGGAAGCACCAGGCAGGATTCAAGGCTACGACTGAATTTGCTTTCAATAGTGTTTTATGTTGCCGTCACTAATATCGTATGTATGTGTTTGTGTCTTTAGTATACATCCTGTTCACCGTGTATTAAGGTACTCTACTGTGTTAGCTACGCCGAAACATTGTTAATTATTACTCAGCTGTTGTTTTCGAGCTTAATATCATAGTAACCAGCACGAAGGCTCTGCAAAGGTTTATTGGGATACTCCTCAGGCACATATAATATTAATTTTTAGCATGCTGGTTATATAGTATAACATTTTTATTTCCAGGTCATTAGGATGATAGCAATTTTATACTTGAAAACAGCTCTATTTCACCATAGTTACGGCCAATGTATCTTTTCAGGGCGGAAGTGAAATGTATGTTATGGTGTTCTCGATATACTACGCCCAAGCCTAAGCTTTAGCCTAAGCTTTGCATGTTATATAACACTTGGTCTAAGCCTAAATCATTAGGCTGCCGACTTCTGAACCACCCGCACTAAGCTGTTATATAACGCTATAACGCATAAAGTTTACAGTATTGTGGTTTATTTAGTTTAACGCGCAAATTCGTTTGTGCAATGTGTAATGTTTGAGAAGAAGCGTTAGCTTTCACACAGCAGCCCTAGGTCCTCAAAAATATCAATTCAATAGATAGTTGTTATTAAAAGCTAGATAAGAGAAGGATAGGCATTTTGTTTGGCTGCAACTCCTGATAATATACTTATTTCTATTAACCATCTTGGCCTTACATGTGAAGTAAAATCTATATACCATAACGCAATCACGTAGGACCCCAAAATCTTTAAACGTGACCGCTAGTTAAATATAATGAATGCTTGTACATACGAAATACGGCCAACATGTCTTTGACTAAAACCAAATACCGTTTAATTTTTCGCTAAATTTGAGCCTTCTGAGCCGATTGTGAGTGATGAGCTAAATTATGGATTTTCGAAAAATATTTTGTTAGACCCACTTAGTATATGATTTTTGATTTCCAATGCGATAAGCTTTTGGGTCATATTATATGACCAAAATTAAAAAAAACTTATTTATAAATTTTATCTGTGGCGTCAGATTTAAAGCAGAGACCTCTTTTCAGAATCGTCCCATCGAGTGCACCAACCTTCGTCATGGCATTTTGAACAAGTAGCGGCTTATGTCGATACCCAAAATCCAAGCGCTTACCTATGGGAAACATGTGGGCCTACTGTGACAAAATTTGTTCTCTAAAACTTTGATGTACAATGTTTACATTTCTTGTTTGCCGCAAACTTAGGCACAAGGGGGTAATGCTCATTGTCAAATTAGTGGTGGAACCGAGGACATTTCGGCTATAAAACAACCGTCATATAGCATATCGGTTTGTATTCGAATCAGTTTTTAGCCTTGTACTGTTTGTATTCTAAATTTGTATAATAATATATATTATATATTTATGACATAATACATTACACATAGATGTCCAATGTAAAGCTGCTCAGATGGTAGACAATCTCGGAGAGGGAGGGCATACCATAGAGAGGGTGGCGTAGGGCAAGAGGCAGAACATCGAAATTTTTGAAAGCTTCTAATTTTTCTTTCATTTGGTAGAGTTTTTTCAAATTTTGCACAGTTTTTGCTCGAAATTGCTGGATGGGAGTCTCAGATGGAGTAATGCCATTTAAGTGGCAGAGAGGCAAAAAGAAAGGAGTAAATGCGGGTTTATGGTACCAACCATCCACTACTGACATCGATTTATTATATTATAGCACAGTTGTCCAAGATGCATCTGGGGGATTGGGTGTGGGGAGATAGTATCGAGGGGAAGTGAATTTTTTGAAATTCCTAGGAACTCAAATTTGCACTCCGCTTTTTGCCAATTTGCGATAAATTTTTCCTAATTTCTTCTATTTTTTACCAATTTTATCCCGATTTTTACAACTCTTTACAATATTTTTGCTAGTTTTCGCTAAAAATTTTTTTCAGCGTTCGTTCGATGCATGGCAGAGGCAGGAGGAGGCAGACACACCAGGTCTAATATGGCCAGCGAGTTCGACACTTATGTGATAACCCCTACCCCTATCAACATCTATGTATTACAAACGTATTAATATTGTTATGATGAATATTTTTCCTAAACAGAGTTAATCAGGTGAAATACTGTTAACAAATCTCATGCTTGATAGTGCATGTCATTCCGAGGCTGAGAAAAGTGGAAAACAATTTTACACCTTGACCGCTGCAATGCCTCTGCATACATGAGTATTTGCTAATTAGTTTAGGGTTATTACTACATCACAGTGAGCTTTTACGGTAAGCTAGTTGCTACAAGCATATATTATTAATTACAGTATTATTATTCATGTATTGTAATAGGTATGGCGTACAGAGCAGTTCAACGTATGAGATTAGAGCATACAAATTAGCTTAATAGATAATGCGAACTGCTACATTTGGAATATATCATACTTTAGGTCCCAAACACCGTCGATACTCTGGCCTTGTATCATGTTAATAAGTTTGTCTAAATAAATGTGTTTTACATAACTCACCAATAGAATGTCGCTTATGGTTTGTTGACAGCGTACAATTGTCTATCTTATGCGATCAAATTAAATACGATATTTTAATCTATTCTTCTATGTCTTATTCCTGCGGAAAAACATTATTTTGGTTAATTTACGTCACAAAGATGCAAATTTGGAAACCTTTGCTGTAAACACGTATACTTTTGGACCGGATATACTCATTTTGCCGAAGCTACTTTTTGTAAGTTTGATTTACATTCGACATGTACTCAATTTTGTCATAGATTTTGTTGTATGTACCCCCATTCTCGAATTGATATTTTTCAAATCATTTTTGAGATAGAATGGTAAGAATTTTGTGCATCACTTGCACAGAATTGTGAATAAAAGGAAATGATTTATGTTTAGTATCAAACCAAAATACTTTATCTCGTATCATTTTTATATTTTTCTTTTTGTACCCCGTACCCTGTTTTTTGTCAAATTTATTCCCATATTTTAGCGAATTTCTTGTCTTTTTTGGTGTCAGGCGTTCCGCTTATCCAACGGTTGATATGGAATGTATGCTCTTTCTAACTAAATACTAACTGATAATTGCTGCTTTTTGCTAAAATCCGACAATCAATCAATTAGTATACATCGCTGAAACAAAGTTCGTAAAGCTACACCAAAGCTACGGAGACATTACCTAAAAATTCCTGTCATTAGTCAAGGAATCGAAAAAAAGACACTATTTTTATGCCACAGGCAGAAGTTATATATTGTCTAAAAGATAAATCAACAACAAGCGCTATCAGACATTTGTAATTCTTGTGCAAAATTGTCCCATAAGTGTTGTCCCTGCTACTTGGCCAATCTTTTCAACAAATTCTCATTCCTTTTGTAATAGCGTTAGTAGAATTAGGCCAAACTTAGTTATGAGTAGGTTTAATGTTGCTACCAATTTCGTTTTGTCATACCTGAAAACATCTCTGGAATGTTTAACTGTTTGGTATTCTATCCACACGTATTAATGCGGCGCTTACGTTATAAATGACCCCCATACGAATGTTTTGTCCACCCTGGGTGTTTCTGCCACCACCCATTATGGTGCCTCGGACACCATGGTGTCCATTATGGTATTTTAACATAGCATACATAGGTAGTGCAGTGTCGCTAATTAAGCGAAGCTTTTTTGTTTTCGTCAGAGGGCGAAAACTCGGCATCGTCTGTCCGTCCGTCCGTTCGTTGAACTCCTCAATAACTGCTGGGCCGATTTTAAAAAACTTTTTTGTTTGAAAGGCCTAATATCGGTCAGGTGCAAGACATATATATTTTGTCAAAATCTGCTTTAGTTAATTAGTAATTACCTAATTAGTTAAGCGTGTTAGCCTATTTTTAGCAATTTCAAACAAAAATTGCATATTTTTCAATAAATAATTAGTATAAAGCTATTATTTTGGTGCATATACTATATCTCGCCGTAGTGGTTGTGCATCTGGTGCTTATTTACTATTCGAAGAAGTTAAAAAATGCTAATTAGTTAGTTAATTAGCTAATTAGTAATTAATTGTTAATTAGCTAATTTTTGAAAATTTTCAAAGTGCTCAAAAATTAACAATAAATTGCACCCGGGAGGTTTCTATGTCGCTGACCACTAATATGACATTTCTGAAGCCCTAAAAATGACCGTATATGCTAATCAGTTGATTAATTAACTAACTAGTTAGGTAATTTTATGCGAAGTTTAAAATCACTTCAAAATTGCAAATTTGTTGCGCTCGGGGATTTTCGATGTCGCTGATTATGAATATGTGGCTTTTAAAGCCCTGTGATTTTTCATGGGTGCTAATTAGGTAATTAATTAACTAAATAAGTTGATGGTACTAATTAGCTAATTTCTTTTAGCTAATGATCTTTTTGTATAGTGGTTTTGACATCAATTATCTAAAACGTGATACTTGTTATAAATTGAGTAAATTGTTAGTTGAAACACATGTACACACAAATAAGATACCAAAATAATATGCCTGTTTCTCCGCTCACTTTTTGCAATTTATTACGTGTACTAGTGGTATGGCGTAGAAAATCATAAATTTGTAAAAAACTTATGTTATGTCAGCTACACCATGTTGTTATTTACACATTTTTCTAATGTGCTTGTGTACGATGCCCTTGATATCGTCAGTAAAAGACAACTGGTAAATTTATATACTATTGTTAATGCACAGTAAACTTAAAATACGCCCAGCCACAATCCTGTTTTGCAAAAAGCGATGGGGGACCGCAATCCGTTGCTATGAAACAAACTATGGTTTTGCCATCGATTTTTGGCGAACGATATTCAGTCAAATTTCGATTTCGTGTTGCAAAATTCAATTGTGTAGTCGAACAAATAATATTCTGTTTAAATACGTAGCCGAATGGTTCAATAACTCTTCGAAAATGTATCTTTGCACTAGTCCACGTTCTTGAAATACATCGACCTAGTCAGTTTCACGTTAGAAAACACATTTGCTTGCTCGTCAAAACGTTAGCGGATATGCTCGCGAACCTCTGCTTTACCCTTGCACAAATTAGTTCGCGAACAGTTGCATTCGTCGTCGTGAAAGCAAACACAATTTTTAACAAAACAAATTTTTTCGCAAGAACAGAATTGGATATAAAATGCCTATGTTTAAGATCAGAACTCTCAAATAGTGTATTCGCGAACATTAGGGCAAAGTATGTTGATAAAGTATATTAAAAGGAAGTGGTAATTAATTACATCCTTGTAACTAACGCACAACGTAGTGTTCGCGGACAACAAAACACGCTCTTCTGTTCGCGAACAGTTAACTTTAATATTATTCTGATTAAATCACATTAATTCTCGCTCAATGGAGTCATGTTCGCGAACAACAAAACAGGGTCGTTTGTTCGCAAACAGTGACGTGTTGCATTATTCTAATTAAATTGGATTGAATACCGCACTCGCATAACTTATTCATGTTCCGATACGACAACAACAACCGATACGCGCCGCGCTGCCTACTCTGCGTCTTTCTTGCTAACAAAGTTTGAGGTCGGATGCTATACTGTTCCCGAATGACAAGTCTCAAACTAAATTCCTCTAAAAGTATGTTCAACAACAACTTAACAATTTCCTTAAAATGTTCGGTAACATTATTTGTACCCTTTTAAATACGCAAATATTTTTAAACCGTTTGAAGATGGATATAGGATCGCCAAAAACTGTTCGATTACGGATTTTTTTGGAATGACAAAAGAGGATTATTGCTGGGCGCATACAACGTTTAGTCTCGCATCAGTTGATGGTGTCTCATACACCGTCTGTTTTATTATATGCTGCAAACTTATGCACTGTATACCATTGTATGGTAAGCTGTACACTACTAAAAGATGAAACTTTCACATAGGGAATCCTTTATAGCGTAAACGTCGCATAATTGCTGTAAAAATGCAAACATATGTAGATGTATGGAAACAGTTGGCAATGAAATTAAAACTGTGGTTGGCAAAAGAAGCCTACAATCAAATTTGGAAGGTGGTCACCTAGAAAGTTGCCATAATGCTCAATGTCAGCACTACTCCGCCATGTATATTCGTACAAGACTTTGTAAACTTCCCAAAGATATATCGTTCAAACTGACAGAGTTGGGAAATTCACTTTAATTTAAAAACCATGGTCATTTTCATAAATCTTGTTGTTACTACTTTTGTTTCTAATTGTTGGCGTTAAAACGCGAAACTATTATAACATCGTGGTTAAGTATAAAATGTGTAACGGTTTGTTCATATGACGGGAGTTGTGATTTCGCTACTTGTTGATGGTTGGTATATTCGTTATCAATCTATCGAACCAGCCCAGCGCTATATTAATTATGATGCTTGATACCCCTGAAAATTATCGGCTCCTATTACAACTACTCTACTGCTCATTTGGACTGAAGAAAAATGAAAACAACTGAAATAAAACGTTTATCCAACAGCAGGGTCGATCAATGTTTAAATAGACTGTATTTCCCGCTACTAACTTTAGCTAATATATAACCAGCAACTACTTTTTTAAGTTCCAGCCAACAATTGCATTTTAATTACAATACCAGTTTGTTAAACTAAATTTAAACCTTTAACGCCCTCATTGTCCGCCGATGAGGACAGCTCACAATGTGAAAATGTGAACACCTGCGTCAACTGATTTTGTTGTATATTCTACGTTTGTTTTCGAAGGCGTTGTTACTCGTTTGCTTTGACATGGTTCCTTAAGGTAGATTGTTTGCGTACACAGTTCTTAACCGTGCAAAAACCGCATCTCGATCACGGTGCCTGCTTCAATTTGTTAAACGTTGCATAATACATAAATTGATTCGGCCCCTTAAGGGTTAAATACAGAGGCGCCGAGAATTCAAATTTCCCACAAGACACGTAATTTGAAGATTGCTAAATATTGCAATAAATTGTCTGAATCACAATCAAACAGAAAAATCGCAGAAACCTATTTTACAATGATCGAATTTTACAATGCAATCGAGTTCATTAAAAAACGCAAGGCACAAATAATCAAACAACACATTTTCTCACAAATTATTTTACGTATAATAGAACATTAGTCCTAAGTAAAATTCAGGGAGGCGTAAACGAAATGTAGAACGAAATGCTGTGTTCGGCGACATATGGAAATCTCAGCCTTATCCTAAAGCTTAGGTCTTTGTATAAGCCTTACTCTAAGTCTAACATTAAGTCGAAACTGCCGGCTCTTGAACTTGCAGCGCTAAACTGGATCTTTTCTAACGTTATGACGTATGTATTGTTGCTACAGTCACGCGGCACGAACATCAGGTAATAATACTTTCAAACAAATTAAACATTACTCGGTTATTCAAAAATTCTTTTACCCAATTTTACCATGAGGCAATAATAAATTAGTGGAATAAATCACGAACATTACAATTTATCACAGCATTGCGTACCAGCATTCGAATATATACTCTGCTTATTATCCATCATTTCTAATATTATCGATATATGTAACACAACAGATTCGTAACCACATTTCGATTATAACACAATAATATTTCTTTTTGCCAAACCACCGAAGTTTCTGTATCGCTGCATACAATTGACGAACCATGTCAAACAAAGCATCAATTAGTTTCCTGATCGCAAATGCATTAATACCTTAAGTTGCATTTTCACTGTCGCAGTGTGATCATATACAATAGCATATACGAGCTAATAAGCAATACGTAACTGAACCGAACAACATAAA
>JASANE010021923.1:0-15144 GCA_030248225.1 Trileptium ribeirensis
GGATTGTAGGAATCCGGAAAGCTTAAAGATCATGGACTGGCACCGCTTGGTCAGCGGGAAGCCCAACATGATAGAATCTTCATCTTTGCGGTCTCCCCTGAGGTTCTAGAAAATAGAAAATAAAATATGAGTACAGATGCTGCCGTTTCTTTGGCCCTGCCCGACAAAGGTTACCAGTTGAAGCCGGGCCCCTCATGAATAATGAGGCACAAGGAAGCTGGACAATGATTGAAAATTGAACTGAAAATATGACTAGGCGAACAATTTTTCAGATCAACCTTCTAGAGGACCAGTTGTGGTACTAATTCGCGAGCACTATGGCGTTGGAGGAACCCGGGGGGCCTGGGTGAAAACAAGGATCACTTCATTTCAAGTATAAAATTTACTACATGTGAGGGTGGCTACATTTATTTCATCGGAAATACATGCTGTTGTTATGAGACATGCTTTTGTTTTTATAATTAATTGTAATATGCTGGGATGTATTAAGGAACTATACACTGCATAATTGCATCTATCACACGATGCCAAAAAAATGGTTACAACTAGAGATATTTTGGTGAACTATACGAGTCAAAAGAACATTGAACTTATCATAGCTTGTGATGCTATTGCTCATTACTTGATATGGGGAAGTACAGATACTATCCAGATGGTTGAAGATTTAGCTGCCTTTTTGGCTACCACAAATCTTGAAATTCTAAACAGTGGTAGCATCCCAACTTTATATTACTCGACGAAGAAGGTAGGCACTTGATGTTACTCTTAATAGTGAAATTACAACTGGTTATATTGTTGGTTGGGGAGTACTTCAGGATTTCTCAGGGTCCGGTCACAGGATAATCCGATATGAGATATTTGGATTCAGAGTATAGATAATTTCGTTATTCGACGGAAGCAAAGAATGCCATCCCAGGGGCTGATATGCCAGATATGCTAATGACGACCGATAATGTGGATATGGCTGTATCGTTTTATACAGTGTGCTTTTGCAGTCGTGTAAAGCCTGCTGCCATAAAAAGGTGTTGACTAGGAAGCACGGTTTTTTCGCATTTTTTTGCGTAATTTACGCGTTTTTGAGGACCCGTTTCGCATTTTTTTATCAAGCTTTGCGTGATTTACGCCTTTTATTTCTAGGTCCGGAGGACAAACTCAGCAGCTGACATATGGGCCGGATATTTTCCCCAAATTATTCAACATGATTCCCAATGCACAACAGCATCTGCTACAATGACAATATGTATTAATAGCAGCATAAACAGTTTGTCTTTCAAGAATCCGTATAACTAATACGTTCTGGAAAGATAGAAACAGTTACATGCTGATATTAATGCATATCTCATTCCAGCGATTTTTTAAATATTATGCGATGAGTCTCTACAAATATTTTGGTCGTGGAAAAAAAGGAGCACGAGCATCTGACCGCGGACATACGAGCGACGGCGATTCAAGCAACGGATCCGCAGCACAAGCCAGCGAATCCGACAAATCCAAATCGGACAGCGAGGAACAACCACACAGTTGAACGTGGATTTTCCGCTTCTAATCGCCTTAAAGTCAAAACGCGTAACCGTCTTGAACCGGCTACCACGGAAAAGCTGCTTCGACTACGGCTCAACGCGCCTTCATGGACTGTATTTTGATTATTCTGCCGCGTACGGTAACCAGCTGCGAACACCGATACGCAAGCAATACGCTAGTAGCGGCAGCAGTTCTCAGTCGCATCGAGGGACCTCAGTTTGTTGGAGATGAGTATGACGACGATGAGTACCTGTTTCAAGGATTTTCCTCTGACGAGGAAGCCGCGGAGGGCGAGTTCGGCAATGACACCCTGCTATAGCCTATCCGCCGTATCATTCCATCAGCAATTTTCCCACCGGGAACGGTCGGAACGCCGTGCTTGTGCGGCGCCGTCTGTTTGGGGACGAATTTCTGTGACCCGGTGTTCAACGTTGGCGATGTTAGTGCTCTCAAACCAAAACTATGGCGTGCAGTGCAAGTACCTCAACATAGACGTCTGGAGGTGTCAAAAGTAAGTATACATGGGTCATTTCACGCTACGATGACCTTTTGGTCGGGGGGAGGGGGGTAAAACTGGATATTTTGGCCAGTAGCACGTAAACGTGCAGGGAAATGGTAAAAATGTTATTTGCGCTAGGAAGCGTCATTAGTTAGCTAGTTCAAACAAAAAAATTTTTCGGCTTCACGCACGCCGTAAGAGGCTGGACATCCACATAAGTCCCAAATTGACAAAAATCGTAATGACTAATTTTTCGACCACTTTTTTCGGGTAGTGTCGTGGCTCCGTGCTCGTAGTTATGGCCCAAATTCTTTTCTATGCAGGATTAGCCAGGTCTACACAACATTTTTAATTGCACGATTTTCAAATCTACTCCAATCATGGAGAGTGACAGCTGTCGATATGGCATGAACCCCAGTTTTACCCCCCCCCCCGACCAAATTCCTTTTTTGGTCATTGCTCGTTACTTATGCATGGTACATAAACGTTGTTCATATATCATACCTGTCCCCTGGATGCCTTTTGAAAAAATATTAACCCAGGTGCTTGCTGTTACTTACCCCAGCGCTAGGGTCAAAAGATCGATTTTAGCACATTTGATTACCCCCCTCCCGACCGTTGCTAGTTAGGGGTATCGTGGAGTCAGTAGAAGTCAATTAATTTCTCTGTTATGGTTCTTTCCAATCACGAAGCGAATGGTGAAACGACCTGATCTCTATCTCGTTCCCAACCTGTTGATCTCAGGCTTTTACCCACCCCCGACCACACTTTTACCCCCCCCCCCGACCACCACCAAAATGTGGAAAAATCGAACATATGATGTTATTTCGAGGAAATTTCACGCTTTTGGTTCATAATACATTGTGGCAATACATTTCGACGACATATGTCGCAAAATTATTTTTTGAAAAAATTCTAAATTTACCCCCCCCCCCGACCATGGTATCAGGCATGTACACTGGCAGTTGATATCGGCTGCCATTTTGTACCCTCATAGTGGAAATTGTAGTATAGAATATCTTACATACCGTTTTCAAGTTAACTATGCTGGTTAAACACGGTCGAATTGGCCATTTCACATTTTTACCCCCCCACCCCGCCAAATTTTACCCCCCCCCCGACCACAAGCAACTTCCGGTATTCTAACATATCTGGCAAAGGGTATGTTTTGAATTTTTTGCATAACACTTCCCCCAGGCTAAACTATCGATATAAATAGCTACCGTTTATGGCCGCTTCGTTTCCATTTAATAACCGGTATAAATCGGCACCCCCGTGTTTTAAAAGTGTTAAATTTGACCCAAGAATAGGCATAAACAGCTTAATTTTTCATATACGGAGTTCCGCATAACGTCATTTTGACCGCGCTGACGGGCTGCACGAGATACGATCACAAAATCGAGACTAGATGCAACCAGGAGCATACCAGAGGCCATTTTATGGTACCTTCCTGAGCAGCAGGGGGTGGTATTTGGGAAGCCATAGCATAAAAACGGTTAAAAAATTTACTATAACGACCTCAAATTAGGGATCCTTGACGTTTTTTGGTCATAGGGTGCAAAAATGAAGATAATCGGAGTAAAAAAGTCATTAGTCATTTTTTCTGGGGCAAAAGGCCATCGTAGCTTGAAATGACCCACATAAGTATTTTTTATTTTCTTTTTACGATAAAAATTACGCTTTTGGGTACACCGATACGCATTTAAAAAAAAACAGGTTTGCGTCATTTTCGCGATTCGGAAATTGAAAAAACCCTGCTAGGAAGGTAAACAATCAATGGTGGAGTTTGGAATTAGAGGCACAGAATGAAGGTAAGCAAGGAATATGATAGGGTTCGTCGCTTTGGTACTGATAAGAAGTGATACAAGTTATCACAACCAACGATGTACCCACAAGAATATGATTATTGCTGATCCACAGAATAATGAGCCCATCTACTCGAAAATTTTTGTTACATACGACATATCGTATGTAACCAGTGTTACATACGACATGTCGTATGTAACAGTGGTACATAGCACTTTACAATACTTTACTCCAGTTTGATATTGGTGCCACCGTCCAATTTGATATTGGTGCACACTCCAGTTTGATATTGGTGCCACCGTCCAATTTGATATTGGTGCACACTCCAGTTTGATATTTGTGCCTCTCCAGCTTGATATTGGTCCCCTAAAGTTTGATATGTGTGCCTCCTCCAGAATGATATTGGTGCTCCCTCCTGTTTGATATTGGTGCCCCCTCCAGTTTGATATTGGTGCTCCCTCCAATTTGATATTGGTGTTCCCTCCAATTTGATACTAGTCTCCCTCCAGTTTGATATTGGTGCACCCTCCAGCTTAATATTGGTGCTCTCCTCCAGTATGATATTGGTGCCCACATCCAGTTTGACCTTGGTGCCTCCTCTAGTGTGATGGTGGTGCCCTCTGCAGTTTGATAGTGGTGCCCACCTCCAGCTTGATATTGGTACTTCAGCAGGATATTGGTGCCCCTACAGATTGATATTGATGCTACCTCATGTTTGATATTGGTGCTCCCTCCAGCTTGATATTGGTGCCCCTCCAGTTTGATATTGTTGCCCCTCCAGCTTAATATTGGTGCTTCCCTCCAGTATGATATTGGTGCCTCCATCCAGTTAGATCTTGGTGCCTTCTCTAGTGTGATAGTGGTGCCCCTCCAGTTTGAAACCGATGGCCCCTCCAGTTTGATAATGGTGCCCCTCCAGTTTGATATTGGTACCCACTCTAGTTTTATATTGGTTCCCCCAGTTGGATATTTGTGCCCCCTCTAGTTTGATATTGGCCCCTCCAGTTATATATTGGCCCCCTCCAATTAGATATTGGCCCTCTCCAGTTTGATATTGTCGCCCCCTCCAGCTTGATATTGGTCCCCAGCCAGTTTGATATTGGCCCCTCTCCAATTTGAAATTGGTACACCCGCCAGTTTGATATTGGCCCCCTCCAGGTTGATTTTCGCCCCCTCTAGTTTGATATTGGCCCCCCTCCACTTTGATATTGATGCCACCCTCCAGTTGGATATTCGCAGTTAGATATTGACATCTTTTAGTTTGATATTGGTACCCCCTCCAGTTTGATATTGGTGCCACACTCAAGTATGCCATTGGTGCGCCCCTCCAGTTTGATATTAGTGCCCCCTCCAGTTTAATATTGGTGCCTCCTCCATTTTGATATTGGAATCCCTCCAGTTTGATATTGGAACCCCGTACCCACGGAACCATGGGTCGCAGAAGAAAACCAACACCCGCAAAAAGTTTCCCATTAATCTGGAGGGGGCACCAATACCAAACCGGAGTGGAAACCAATGTCAAGCTGAAGGGGGCACCAATATCAAACTGGACGGGGCACCACTATCGAACTGGAGGGGGCACTAATATCAAACTGAAGGGGGCACCAATATCAAACTGGAGGACTGCATCAATATCAAACTGGAGGGGGGCACCAATATCAAACTGCAAGATGCACCAATATCAATCTGGAGGGGGCACCAATATCAAACTGGAGGTGGATACCAATGTCAAACTGGAGGGGGCGCCAATACCAAACTGGAGGGGTACCAATATCAAGCTGGAGGGGCTCCAATATCAAATTGGAGGGGGACACCAATATCAAACTGGAGGAGGGCACCAATATCAAACTGGAGAGGGGCACCAATATCAAACTGGAGGGGCGCCAATATCAAACTGAAGGGGGCACCAATATCAAACTGGAGGGGCACCCATATCAAATTGCAAGGCGACACCAATATCAAACTGGACGGGGCACCAACATCAAACTGGAGTAGAGTTTCGTAGAGTTCTATGTACCAGTGTTACATACGACATGACGTATGTAACACGGGTTACATAAGGCATGTCGTATGTAACACGGGTTACATACGACATGTCGTATGTAACACAGCTACGTACGACATGTCGAATGTAACAAAAATTTTCTAGTATATGGGCGTATTATTCTGTGAATCAGCAATTACTGCGCTGCTAGGAAAATGTTGTATGTATTTTTGTACGAACCTATCGTCCATTGCTGAGAACTCTCGCCGCAAAATGTTCTGTGGGGAAGAACGCATGTACAGTTAGGCTGAGTTAGGGAAAGTGAACGGGGTATAGCCGAAGAAAATATACAGGCACTGACGGAGATGATCGCTATGCGTCTTCCACTGTGTCCTCCAGTTCTTAATCTAACTCACGATGGAATCAGAACCATGCGGGTTACCAAGAACATCAAAAATATGCTGAATGTGGAGGAGAATCTCAGATGGTGTGCCATCAGTAGCTTTAATAGTTATAAAACACATTAGTTCCAATTGTGTCTATCCAATTCTGTCGAAATTGAGCATATGCGGCGTTGAGTACGCATTAGCGCGTATATTTAGGGCATGCTTGCGTTTGAGGTATGTCCCCAATACTACTGAAGGATTTCGAGAATTGTCCCCACACCCAAACGGCCAAATAATACGGACTACATGTATCCTAAGGGTTTTCGACCGATATGACGTTCTTCTTCTATGTTGAAGACAGTGGAGAAAAATGATAATAACTTTACGGGGGGACTACTTAAGGTAAATACGCTGCATCCATAACAGCATGCGTATAGGTGCGGTAGAAATACCATGACTGCTTTACATTCTATCGTTACTTGAATTGAACAGGAGATGATCAAGAGGAAACGTGACTGAATTCTTGTCGGACATTTCCGGAACTTTTAATAATACCAATCCCGAATATATACTTACAGGATTAGACAGATTTGAAGTTCCAGAGTACTTGAGGCAATGGTTGCACACTTTTAAAGAATCAGAATTGTGTTGAAAAGTTTAAACTCCACCAAAGCTATTGGTAGGACAACCAGATATGTTCCTAAAGGGACGTCTTTTCACAACTGATGTGGAGTTTTGGTGTTGATGACCTCTCAGAATTATTTGACGAAACGAGAACTAAGTGTATTGCTTACTCTAATGACATCGTACTTCTATGTTCCTAGTTCCATCGCTATTTTGGAGGTAGCTTGCAGGAGAATAATTCAGAGAGCCGTTGATATCATGGTGCCTTGGTGTGATAACTACTGAGTGTGTCGACTAGTGTAAGTAAAAGCAATTTGGTCATGTTTACTCGGAAAAGACCTAGAAGAGATTATGTGGATATTAAATTACATGGGACTGCTCTGATTCAAAAAGAGCATGCAATATAGATGGCTCACTAATATCGAGAAGTGATACTAGGAGATCGTAGGCAGGAGTGTGCGTCAGCAATTGCGTTCGGCTTGAGATTACACTGGCTAGTATGACAAGACTGTTCCAGGCTTAGATAACTGGGATTAAAAGTTGTGTGGAGAGTTTGATACATCTCCAAATCAGGGGAAAGATCAGGCTATACAGCGATAGTGAAGCTGTCTTGAAAGGTCTTAACAGTTGTGTGACCACATCAGCGACTGTTCTGGAGGGCAAATGTTTAAAAAGGTTAGGAGCGGAAAACAAGGTGTCCCTTCATTGGGTTAGAGGTCAGTCAGCGATTGTTGGAAACTAGATGGTAGATTGGTAAAGAAAGGCCTTAATAAGATTGCATATGGCCCGGAACCACTTATTCACGTTGCAATTGCAACGGTAAAAGTGCTCTTGGACAAATGTTAAAAAAAGAACGTAGGGGGACATGGACAATGGGAGGAGGGTGTCGGCAAACCAGACTATACTTCCCAATGTTGAATTACAAGAAAAGCTGATACTTTGGTAATTGGGCAAGGATAGACTTTGGGTCACTACTAGGTGATCATAGGGTATAGTCTTCTCAATGCGCACCTTATGGTAATGAGATTGAGGAATAATGACAATATGTGTGGAGGGAAGCTGAGACAATGGAGCATTTTATACTAAGATGTAAGCAATGGAAAAAGCGTGAGGGAGGTTCTTGGGGAACAATATGTTGAAAAGATTCCCCATACTCAGATGCGTATGCTATTAGTCTTCTTCATTATAATTAGGAATTATCGAAAGTAGAGTATACAGTTGGATCCCATCGAGAGGTTCGCTGAACATTTTCTTTCATAAATACCGTGCTATCATTCGCTCTCACAGTGAACATCCTATAGAGATACTCAGAAGTCAGAAATTGAAAAGGTGTAATTAAAAATACACAATTTTATTAAGTGAATGCAAAGCAGTATAACGCACCAATATCAGAATCCACCGGAGGCGAGATCGTCAAATACTTCAATATACGTAAAGAGACGATCAATGAATTGGCTACCCTGCTACACGTCTCTTCGGTAACAAACTCTTTCATTTTCCCAACCAGATATGGTATAGCGTCTGCTTTGAAACTAGGCAATTTAACAAGAATATCAGTCCAGCGTGAAACTTCGGCCATCCTGGACATGGTATCTACAATATTATACAACAGAATAATTCTATAAACCTTAAGCTCATGAGCCTTACAATACAAGACAGCGTCCTTGATTGAGAGTCAAAATCTAAAAACATAAGTTCGATGTAGTTATTTTAGTAAAGTTTTATCAAAGCCATATTTCAGTATGCCGTGTTTGCGTATATAATGAGCAAAAACATTTGTCCGAGTACAATGCTACGATTATCAACATAACATGTACCTCATTCAATTCTATCGCACTTTGGGATACTTTTATGATACTGTCTGACAAATATGTGTAAAAATTCTATGATGAGAATCATTCATGAAGATTTTTTGTAGAAACAGCATGTAAAGTCACGAATAAAAGCAAGTGCAGATACGAACGGACGGAATTTTGTCAAGACCCGGAGGGACTCAATTTCGTCTAGATGCGGACGGAAGCAATTTCATCTGGACGGAGACCGGACGGAAGCATTTTATCTGTCTGTGTCCGGCTTTCTGCCTAGTCCAAAGTAGGGGGCGGCATTTTCGGCTGCCCCTTGGCAAAACGGAGGTACCCTACCTCTCGGCAAAAATTCGGGTACTCCCCGGCTCAAAGCCCCCTTCTGAGAAAAATAAACGTCTAAACGCGACAAAATCCGGCAAAAAATTGCCCCCCCCCTCCGGGAAAATCCGACACCCCCGGCAGGTGAGCCGGGGCCTCCGGCTATAATTTCTGAGTTTTGGACTAGCCACGCTTTTGCGAACTTACTTTTTGTCCGTAACTGTATACTGGGCTCTGAAAAATTGGGGGGGATGGTGGGCTTGGCATTTTTCGGTCCCCCTGGTTCAGAACAGGTGCCCCCCGGTTCATGCCCCCTGGCAAAATTTTGAGCTCAGCAAATTTTTTTTGTTTCCACTAGGTCCAAAGTACATAAAATTTGAACTAAAATTCCGTTCTGAAGCCAAAAATTACGCAAATTTTGTCAAAATTTGCTTCAAAATAGCATTTTCTCTCTATTGAAAACGTTTTGACAGTGTTTATGACATAATATTTAACTGTTTTTCCCTTGGCAAAAACCCCTGGTAAAACCGGGCGCCCCCGGTTCGGAACCAGGGGATCCTGGCACAATTTTCAGCGAATGGAGAGTATAAGACAACGTGTATAAGACAACACATCCTGTATTTTGGTGTAATGGTAACTTGCATGCAAACATTTGCATAACATCACTACAATCATAAAACATAAAAATGCAGCCATAACGAAAATTGATAACTACGTTATTAATATAATACTGAGACAACTTAGTCTTTAGAAATAAAAGTTATCGGTTTGCAACGAATGTACATCGACTGAATAAAAATTTACATATCCGCGAATAAATCTCGAGCATTCTTTGAGCAGATTTAAAAATATACGCTAAAAATTTTGCACTTCATGTTTTGAACAAACTTCTATCATCCTTCACATAGAATTTGAAATTTTTCAAATGAACATTGAACGAACAGCTCTCATTGCTGGCTTCCTCCAGGTAAATATTTAACACCAATTCGTGCCCTCCAATGCCGCGTTCACATTAAGTTGCGAGCAGCGACTGCACACCGTGTCACAAATACAGCAGCTTTGCCTCGAATTGAAAATTGTGATTGTGGCAATTTTTATCTCTGCCACAAAAACGTGGCAATACATATGCAATTGCATGCCGCTTGAGACCTAAACAGTAGTAACGACACAGCGGGTGTGGCAACGTCATTGTACTGCCACGTTTTCGTGGCAATAGCGCTGCACATCCACAGGCCGTCGTGGCTTTGGTGCAGCAACGTCACGTTGTGGCTTTGGTAAAGCACTGCTACATTGTGTCTTTGCTACTAGAGAAAGTAACCACACGCACCTTCTGTAAGGCAATACCCATACACGGATCGAAGTGCAAGGGAGATGTTGGGTCCTCAGGCTTAGGCACTATAATATCTACAACATGTGTGTAGTTTTAGAGACTGCTTAATACAATAACGTGACCGCGGTAATCTCGTTAAAATTCGCAACTACACTACAACTTGGCTTCCTTCATAAGGATGCAGGGAACAACGCTTCCTGTTGTAATGAAGGTATCGCTAGTAATCCTGAGGGGCGTTACGTTACAGATGCTAACTTGAAGAGAAGTGCACAGAATTGAGTATCAACTTAAAAATGAGCCTAATATCAGACATGTTGCTCAAATATTTTAATATTTATACTAAGGTTATTGCGCATTTGTGGACTCACAATTTAGACATAAATTGATTTACGGTTTAATGGCTTTACCGCATAAAGGGTTCATGAGGAGTACATGACACGATATAACCTGCGATGCGTCTGCAGTTGGTCGCACTGCAATTCAGCTGCCGCAATCTGTGCTAAGTCAAAACCAATGCGGTATATTCAAAATTGAAGAGGGATTAAAATGTCCACGGTCTGCACAAATGTGGCGGGGCACCAGTGCAATACAAATACAGGCTGTGAACATCGGTTTACGTATGCTGCTGCTAAATACCATCAAATTTATAGGATAGATTTTATCGGCTCCAACTATCTAGATGTTGTTTGATCGGGTTTTATTATTTCCAACATGACCCGAGGCTTCGGTCTTTTTTTCGGGGACCGTGATGAAAAAAGTGCAGTTTGAAACAGGTTTCCGCGTCTAAACAAAGAGCCCATATCGACACTTTAAGCTTTCAAATGAGTCATTTCTAAATTGCAGATTTTGAAAGTGCGAGTCAATCAGCCCAATCGAAGTTGAGTTATTCGTGTCATTCCAAAAAATCTAGAAACGTGCACCGTAAGTGAAAGGATTTGAAGTCGGAATATATCTTGATTTTTCCACTACATCGCTGATAACATGTATTTAGTGCATCGATGGGTCCATTGAGCTTGTTCATGTTTTCGATTATCGTTTTCTTAAACTAAAATTTTATTAATTTCCACATACACTACAATAGTGTATGTCAACGTTGTAGCGTCGTCATTTCGTAAATTTCGCTATATTTTCTTTCTTCTACGTCTCTCGTCGTATAAATTGAGTTTTCCGACCGCTGCCACATTTTCAAATTTATATGTGGTATCTGAGTGTATGTTTTCAATGCAATTTCTTCCATTGATGTTTCCGCTTTTAGCGCGAATACGTCGCAATGACTGTTGCAGGTTTACATTTGCACATTATTGACGACGAAATAGTCATTTTCAAATTTCAATGCCCAGTTCTTTTATTGCATGACAATATTCACAATCAAATATTTATATTTATCTTTTCCGCCCCCAATTAGGGGCAAAAAAATTTCCACTGTCTAAATGGTCATTAATCTCATGTGACACAGCAAACTCAAATGACTACAAAAACATACATCTAAAATGATCTACACAGTTGGTGAAGCTAGAATCTACATAGTTTATATTTGTAAATTTAGTGTTGTCAATACACAATAGCGGTCATACCAGGTTTACCGTGGCGGGCGAACAAGACTTTTTGAAATTTTAGAAGTTTACATTGCTCAATTAAAAACGATTAAACGATAACCCAGGTATGTTAGAAATTTATAGTAACATTAAATCATAGAAATGATTATATTAGAATTCGAAAAAAACCGGGAAAATTTATACAATGAGGTTTGGATATGAAGTGCGTCTATGTTCAACGATTTATTTCACAGTTTCAACATGAATGAGTGTGCTACTTGTGTGAATTGACGCTGTTAAGGCATGGTGGATTTCCGTCCTACAAATTTGCTATCAGCATTTTGCAAAAAAAGTGCTATTAGCATTTTGCGAGCAATGGAAACCCGTTGTCTTTATTTTGCGTGAAAATGTTGCGTGCACGTGCATACTGTGTGCAGTTCGTGCACGCACTTCAGTGTGAAAGACTCGTAACAGTAAAATTAGTAGTTTTGGGTAGGGGAATTATTGGGACACCATACATCAACACCATAAACTCTAGAACCGGAGCCTTAATCGAAAAACAAAAAAAGGGATCGGCATTTACCATTTCGAGCGAGCGTGGTTTCATTTTTATGTTACAATTGGTGTAATCACCTGTAATAGGCGCTGTTTGATCTATATACCAAACTAAAACGTCAGGAATCTGTTGAATCTGAATCAGTTGAAAAACCTAAAGCCTCATCGACCCTCAACATCGAAAACAACTGACAGCGCATTAGTGAAGTTGCCACAACAGCATAGGGATGTGTAGCGCCATTACCAACCGTACAACGCCATGGATACTCGCCTGCCACCCTCCCCTAACCGCGCCGCAGTGTCCGAACAGATAAGCGGTGCGCCGCACCAGACGACCTCAATCCCCTGCCGACCGATTTCCTCCTCCCCCCTCGTAGGCCGAATGCCTGAGCCTGTGGACCCAACATCCCCCTTAGACTTCGGTCCGTGTATGGGTATTGCCTTACCGAAGTTGCATGTGGTTACTTACTCTACTAGCAAAGCCACAGTGTGGCAGTGATTTACCAAAGCCATAACGTGTCGTTGCCGCACCAAAGCCACGACGGAATGTGGATGTATAGCGCCATTGTTAACCATACGACGCCATGGATACTCGCCTGCCACCGTCCCCTAACCGCGCCGCAGTGTCCGAACAGATAAGCGGTGCGCCGCACCAGACGACCTCAATCCCCTGCCGACCGATTTCCTCCTCCCCCTCGTAGGCCGAATGCCTGAGCTGAGGACCCAACATCCCCCTTGGCCTTCGGTCCGTGTACTGGTATTGCCTTACCGAAGTTGCATGTGGTTACTTACTCTACTTGCAAAGCCACAGTGTGGCAGTGCTTTACCAAAGCCACAACGTGTCGTTGCTGCACCAAAGCCACGACAGAATGTGGATGTATAGTGCCATTGCTACGAAAACGTGGCAGTACGATGACATTGCCACACCACGCTGTCATTACAACTGTTTAGATCTCAAGCGGTATGGAATTGCATATGTATTGCCACGTTTTCGTGGCAGAGATAAAGAATTGACACAATCACAATTTTCAATTCGTGGCAAAGCTGTTGCATTTGTGACACGGTGTGCAGTCGCTGCACGCAACTTAATGTGAACCCGGCACAAAGGTACATTTCGTGAGGGACTAAAAATTAGTGAATTTTCTCTAATGGGCTAATCCACACCATTTCCAATTACCTTATCTTAATGAATTATTTTTATTTTTATATTTTCCTTCGTTGTTATTATTTCCTTTTATTCATTCATACATACACCCTTTGCAGTATACAATTACCTATAGATTTTATACATTCCATACTTCAATCTATTCAACACAATTTCCAATTACCTTATCTAAATGAACCGGGCATGGTGATAGCCTCCAATATAGAAGACCTCACTATATCAAGGCGCCCGAAGATGCAGGTTCTCAGAGTGCCAATAAATAAATCGCCGGACTAATGATGTTTCGTTTCATTTAAGTAATTAAAATAATTTTAACAAATGAATATTTTCCTTTCACAAAAGCATTATAATTTTCAAAAATGACCTAAATAATTATGACAATTTAGATTTTAATTTCATCCTTAATGACATAAGTGACTAAATATATACTTCCATAGAAATTCCAATATTAGCGTTCTGAGTGAGGGTAATTCCTGTCTATTTTGATATTTGAACACATAGTCGCCTACAATTTTCAACATTTTTGCCGCTAGGCCAAATATTTCACTACAAGCTTCTATTACCGGTTGTTTGCTCGTTCGGTTTACAGTACACGTAAACAGCACAACATTTTATAACATTTACCCGCAATCAGTATGTATACAATCCATAGTAGTTCCGGTTCTGGTTAAAATATTATACTTATATCTGATTACCCCTTCTCCTTCTCCACAAATGCGTAGTATTACAGATTGGCACTAGCGTATTGTCCAGTTTCACTAAATACATTATGTACGATACCGGAATCTCTGTAAATCTTATCCATAAAATGAAATTATAACGTTGAATAACATAATTCGTTTCAACTGATGCACAAGGATATTGGGTTAAAACTGTCAACTATGCAACAAGATTTGTATTATTCTCAGGTATCATTTCTGTTAAGAAATTCGATATTTCTATCGGTAGTATTCATACATTTTAGCTCTGAATGTTCAACCGTACAACAGTTTTTCATAAATGCATAACTCTGAATGTAATGGTTTCAACGATTCCACCAACGATGTTACTACCAAAGATACTAACTCCAATACTATTACAGGTAATCTCTTAAGTTTCAATATCGTAGATATATTCTTTGGTTTCCTTATTAATATATTACGATAGTAGACACTGGACATCCCACTAATGATATGTAAATTTTTTCTTTTTTTGCTACATTTCCCTTACAGTGCTAAAAATCGCCAATATTTTCTATTTCTAAATTTTCACAATTATTGCAATAAGTTGTTTAATTACGCTATTTAGCGTTTTCTAGCAGTTACAGTGGTTTATTTGTCCCCCAGTTCTACTGTGAAGGAATCGTGCCCAAGTATGTATCTTCAGTTCCGCCAGTTCTGGCTGCCAGGTACCCACGTCATGCCTCGATATAATTTTGATAGCCATGAGAAGCCAATATACGGAAAAATTATTGTCTAATAATTACGGCAGTATGACAAACCTTGCGATCCGATGGCAATTAGTTTCTCTTTAAATTTTTCCAACATAGGTATGGACTCCGAATTTCGCAGCACACATATCAGTAACTCAGCTGCATACCCGGCGCTAGCCGACTTTTTCACGCGATTGTTCCACTC
>JASANE010021924.1:0-12874 GCA_030248225.1 Trileptium ribeirensis
GAAACGTCGGTTAGAGAGAGAACGAGGACAAAAAGCGAAAGGACAGCGAGGACACGAAGAGACAACAAAAGGGCGCGGGAAGGGTGGCGGGACAAGGGCAATCCAGAGGGATTTTCGAGGGGCTGGGGTCAGATTCGGTCCCAGGACGGAAAACGGGGTTGATTGGTACCAAACACGAGGGGGGAGGACGTAGTAGCGGGTCGGAACCCACTTATGGGTTCCTCTATGTATTAGCATGGGAAGCTATAGCGGGCTCTCCCGCGTTAACGGTTGGGCGGAGCGACGCCCGCCGGGTATCGTTGGACTCGTCGTCCAACGGCGATTTAAATGAGGGGTGATATCGCTACCGAAACGGCAGGGGGGGAAATGGTACTAAACCACAACTATTAGAAAGAGTAGTGGCTACTGTAGGGGCGCTTTCGTCGGTTGTCCCGGGTTAACGGGGCGGCGGACCGAGACCCGCCGGGTATTTTTGGAGATGTCTCATCGAGACGAATTCGTTGAGGGGCGGTTCGCCCATTTTAGAGTTGAGAGAAAAATCTCGAATTATCGTTGCCCATCATCGGTTGGCAACAACTTTCTAGCCATCTTTGACTGACTACAGCGAAACAGCGGGGACCCGGACGAAGGTCCGGCACACATCGTTGGACTCAACTAGTCACTATGAACAAAACGAGGGGTCGCATGCGCCGGTTCGAAAGTAGGGTAGGGGAATGAGGGTGTCGAATGGCGGGGGCTGGCATTAGTTGCATACTACAACGGGGCTACGGAAACGAGGCGGTTTTACCTGAAAGAGTTGTCCACAGGGCACACACACAAGTATATACATTTACATATTTTATATATGGTATATCCTAAATATATGGAAGGTAACAGTCCGGGTTTCACGTTGACAATCCCACCTAGCGTAAGTAGCGATTGTCTCTACACGTCACAAGCGAAGTTCCGGCGTTGTCCGGAGCCACTTTGGATGTCCAACCACAATTCTCCAAAGTGTTCTACCAGCCTGCTCCGGTTATTTTCCGGATCATGGTACCGTAGACGGTGACGGGTCTTCGAATTAACCCGACATCCGTCGTCCCTTATAATCGCGAAGGCTACCAAACGTATGAATACCGCTGGTTGCGACTTGTTGTTTTCCGTGACCATCGCTTAATATATCGCTAAAACCAAGTAAACTTAATATTTTTGATTTCAGTCTTAACAAACGTGTTTTCTTGAGCGTGCAGCCAGGGGCCTCCTGTTTCCGGACGGTCGTAACCGTCAAACCTATAGCACATAGTGTCCGCTGGTTGGGTTTTCGACTAATTTCCAGACTCCTTTGGTGTGGAGCTCCATCTTCAGTCTCACAGATCGGTTTAGGCGGTTTATTACCCTATACCTCAGTCAGATAGTAACACTCGTCCCGGTCAAGTTAGCCAGTTACACCAAAGGGATATAGAATATTATGCGAGACGGTTCAACGATGGTACGACGATTTGTACAAACGATTCACTGATAGGATACGGCATTTTATACAAACTGTTCAATGATACGGCATTTTATACAACTGTTCAATGATACGGCATGTTATACAGACTGTTCAATGATACGGCATTTTATACAACTGTTCAATGATACGGCATGTTATACAAACTGTTCAATGATACGGCATTTTATACAAACTAGTCACTATTTTTTTTTTTTTTTTTTTTTATTTTTTTTTTTTTTTTTTTTTTTTATTCATTTTTTTTTTAATAAATTTTTTTTTTTTTTTTTTTTTTTTTTTTTTTTTATTTTTTTTTTTTTTTTTTTTTTTTTTTTTTTTTTTTTTTTTTTTTTTTTTTTTTTTTTTGTTTTTTTTTTTTTTTTTTTTTATTTTTTTTTTTTTTTTTTTTTTTTTTTTTTTTTTTTTTTTTTTTTTTTTTTTTTTTTTTTTTTTTTTTTTTTTTTTTTTTTTTTTTTTTTTTTTTTTTTTTATTTTTATTTTTTTTTTTTTTTTTTTTTTTTTTTTTTTTTTTTTTTTTTTTTTTTTTTTTTTTTTTTTTTTTTTTTTTTTTTTTTTTTTTTTTTTTTTTTTTTTTTTTTTTTTTTTTTTTTTTTTTTTTTTTGTTTTTTTTTTTTTTTTTTTTTTTTTTTTTTTTTTTTTTTTTTTTTTTTTTTTTTTTTTTTTTTTTTTTTTTTTTTTTTTTTTTTTTTTTTTTTTTTTTTTTTTTTTTTTTTTTTTTTTTTTTTTTTTTTTTTTACCACGGGCGATTCGTGAATTGTGCAATGATTGACACATGCAAGTCGACACATGACACGAAGCCGAGTTAGATATGAGCAAACAGCGTACGCAAATAACTGCATTATCTAAGAGCTATTGTTGAACTCTTTAATCATTTCCTGTCCTAATTAATTTGTGCATCGTGCAATATTTGACCAACTCAAGCGGTGCCAGGGATCGAACCCAGATCGTACCGGTTAAAGTTGTGTACGCAAACCATTTAATATATCTCGGGGCTGCTGCTCGTTGCATTACAGTACCTCACAACGCGAGCGGATAACAGCACACGCGCAAACGTATAGCACACGACAAACGCAATAATCATAGCGACTCAGGATGCGCGTTAAAATTCATTTGAATGGATAACAACGTCTCAAAGTGAACGAACAGCAACACACGTGCAAACGTACATCATACGGCAAACTAAGCCAACATAACAGTGGACGACATACGCTGATGTCATTTCACGCCAGTCGCCGTTAAAGGGTCAATCAAGCAATCGTGTAATGTATTGATATATTTAACGAATTGAAAAATTCAGTCACAACACAGCAGAATTGCGACACATAAATAAGTAGCACTTTCCCAAGCTGGTATGCAAGACCAGGCTTACTAATGTTATTATTAATAAGATTACACAAATCCACGTTCAATAGTCTAATTTTAAAAACCACTGATTTAAACTAGATTACACAACGATTTACTATTATAGAAATTTCAATGCAGAAATCAGATGCAAAGTAAACGAATGAAAAGCTGCTCTTGGGAACAAAAGATTACTACCGTGCATAACAAAGCGTTTGAATCACACCTATATTACGTGCACTGCAACATTAGCTTGCCACAGCCCCTCCTATTATATATCTTTTTGTTGTGACACTCGGCGACATATAATGTTTACTTTGAATAAATATATACCATGACTGGCATTGTACCATACACATTTTGTTGGAGTTTTTTGTGGTTGTAATAACAAGGTGCCGTATGCAGTTGTAAATTTAGCATTAAAATATAATTGTTGTATGGTTGATATATATGTAACAGGGCCGTTTCTCGGCAGTGTCGCGAGCATTTGTTGACTTCCACACAAAATTTACTGGAACGCGTTGGCACCTGACCCGTTTGTATAAAATGTTGTATCATATCAGTGATTGTATAAAATGTTTTATTGTCTATGTTTGAACAGTTTGCATAAAATGCTGCATCATATCAGTGACCCATTTGTATAAAATGTTGTATCATACCCGTGACCCGTTTGTATAAAAAATGCCGTATCAGTGAATAGTTTGTATAAAATTCCCTTATCAGTGAATAGTTTGTATAAAATGCCGTATCAGTGACTAGTTTGTATAAAATGCCGTATCATTGAACAGTTTGTATAACATGCCGTATCATTGAACAGTTGTATAAAATGCCGTATCATTGAACAGTCTGTATAACATGCCGTATCATTGAACAGTTGTATAAAATGCCGTATCATTGAACAGTTTGTATAAAATGCCGTATCCTATCAGTGAATCTTTTGTTTACAAATAGTCATACCAGTGGTTGGACCGTACTTTTTCATAATATTCTATATCCCTTTGGAGTAACTGGCTAACTTGACCGGGACGAGTGTTACTATCTGACTGAGGTATAGGGTAATAAACCGCCTAAACCGATCTGTGAGACTGAAGATGGAGCTCCACACCAAAGGAGTCTGGAAATTAGTCGAAAACCCAACCAGCGGACACTATGTGCTATAGGTTTGACGGTTACGACCGTCCGGAAACAGGAGGCCCCTGGCTGCACGCTCAAGAAAACACGTTTGTTAAGACTGAAATCAAAAATATTAAGTTTACTTGGTTTTAGCGATATATTAAGCGATGGTCACGGAAAACAACAAGTCGCAACCAGCGGTATTCATACGTTTGGTAGCCTTCGCGATTATAAGGGACGACGGATGTCGGGTTAATTCGAAGACCCGTCACCGTCTACGGTACCATGATCCGGAAAATAACCGGAGCAGGCTGGTAGAACACTTTGGAGAATTGTTGGTTGGACATCCAGAAATCGGCTCCGGACAACGCCGGAACTTCGCTTGTGACGTGTAGAGACAATCGCTTAATATATCGCTAAAACACAAGATAAACTTATGTTTTGCGATTTTCAGTCTTAGAGCGAACGTGTTTTTAACGTGCAGCCAGGGGCCTATATTTTTGGGGAACAGGTCGTAACCGTCAAACCTATAGCACATAGTGTCCGCTGGTTGGGTTTTTCGACTAATTTCGGGACTCCTTTTGGTGATGGAGACTGCATCTTCAATCTCCACCAGATCGGTTTAGGCGAGATTTCTACCCTATACCTTCAAGTCAGATAGTAACACTAGACCAGTTCCGAAGTTCAGCCGGTTGCACCAAAGGAAATATCAAATCTATAAGAGACGGTTCAGACGATGGTACGGAACGATTTTGTACCAAAGCGATTTCACTGATAAGATACGGCATTTTATACAAACTGTTCACAATAATTCAGCAGTTTTTTATACAGCTGTTCTAATGATACGGCATGTTATACAGACTGTTCAAATAGTACGGCATTTTATACAACTGTTTCAGATGATACGGCATGTTATACAAACTGTTCAATGATACGGCATTTTTATACAAACTCGTGGCTCTGATACGCCATTTTTAATACAACACTATTCTTCACTGATAAGGGAATTTTATACAAACTATTCACTGATACGGCATTTTTTATACAAACGGGTCACGGGTATGATACAACATTTTATACAAATGGGTCACTGATATGATGCAGCATTTTATGCAAACTGTTCACCGATATAACACAACATTTTATACAATCACTGATATGATACAACATTTTATACAAACGGGTCAGGTGCCAACGCGTTCCAGTACAATTTTGGGTGCGGAAGTCATGAAATGCTCGTGACATGGCCGGAACGGCCCTGTTACATATATATCAACCATACAACAATTATATTTTAATGCTAAATTTACAACTGCATACGGCACCTTGTTATTACAACCACAAAAAACTCCAACAAAATGTGTATGGTACAATGCCAGTCATGGTATATATTTATTCAAAGTAAACATTATATGTCGCCGAGTGTCACAACAAAAAGATATATAATAGGAGGGGCTGTGGCAAGCTAATGTTGCAGTGCACGTAATATAGGTGTGATTCAAACGCTTTGTTATGCACGGTAGTAATCTTTTGTTCCCAAGAGCAGCTTTTCATTCGTTTACTTTGCATCTGATTTCTGCATTGAAATTTATACAACAGTAAATCGTTGTGTAATCTAGTTTAAATCAGCGGTTTTTAAAATTAGACTATTGAACGTGGATTTGTGTAATCTTATTAATAATAACATTAGTAAGCCTGGTCTTGCATACCAGCTTGGGAAAGTGCTACTTATTTATGTGTCGCAATTCTGCTGTGTTGTGACTGAATTTTTCAATTCGTTAAATATATCAATACATTACACGATTGCTTGATTGACCATTTAACGGCGACTGGCGTGAAATGACATCAGCGTATGTCGTCCACTGTTATGTTGGCTTAGTTTGCCGTATGATGTACGTTTGCACGTGTGTTGCTGTTCGTTCACTTTGAGACGTTGTTATCCATTCAAATGAATTTTAACGCGCATCCTGAGTCGCTATGATTATTGCGTTTGTCGTGTGCTATACGTTTGCGCGTGTGCTGTTATCCGCTCGCGTGTGAGTACTAATGCAACGAGCAGCAGCCCCGAGATATATTAAATGGTTTGCGTACACAACTTTAACCGGTACGATCTGGGTTCGATCCCTGGCACCGCTTGAGTTGGTCAAATATTGCACGATGCACAAATTAATTAGGACAGGAAATGATTAAAGAGTTCAACAATAGCTCTTAGATAATGCAGTTATTTGCGTACGCTGTTTGCTCATATCTAACTCGGCTTCGGGTCATGTGTCGACTTGCATTTGTCAATCATTGCACAATACACGAATTGCCCGGCTGGTAGAGTTGAATCAAATCAATAGGATAAGCAATGCTATTTACGTTCATCGTTTATTCCAAACCATTCGGAATACTCTTATAGACTTAATAAATTATTTCTACGTTTCTCTGCCATTATCAGATTTTTTTATATGCTATTAACATTCGCGAAAGTCTATTGTGAGATCTAGGTTTTGTCAAATCCAGCTGCTCCAAATCCATATTCAGTACTTGCAATAGCGTTAATACCAGGATTTTTGTTTAGCAAAAACTTTTAGAATAAACGAATAACGCTGAACGATTACAGTGTCATGAATGTTTATCTCGGTTCTTAGCAATATTTATCTCGCACACCGCCTTTATGGGGTATAAATGCGAAAATAAATAACCAAAAATAATACCGCGTTTAGGTATAGGCAAAGCCATTTAGTTGTTAATGACAGAAAAGAGGTAGCGGCAATTTGGTTGATGATGCATTTACGTTGCAGCTAGCATCGTTGTCCTATGATACCGCTAAAGTTAGTTGGGTAGATATATTGTCCCAACAACTAAAAGCGTATCATATCAGTGATTAGTGATAGAGAATATATGTACATGCCAGAAGTAATTGATGTCTGTAATAATTTAGGAGCATATAATTATTTGGTTTCGTATGTACAATAAAATTAGCCCGAATATGTGTGCTAGAATCAAAAAATACCTTAATGCGCGATTTCGAGTTGACCCAGATACCTCTGAATACAAAATAAGCTATAATCTGGTTAGTTGGTATATTAGAACATGAGCGCTTTAAAACCGTAATATTACGAATAATGACATCGTTAAAAGCCAGTCGCCGAGTATATGCTCCAAGTAAATGTTTTAATTGCCGGATTTCGAGAATCTAGAACTTCTGATTACAACCTAACTTAAATCTTTGCTCGCCTTTTAGAATGTGAACGCATTAAATATCAAACTGACGTGTAGCTTAGCTAGATTCCAGATCAGTTTTAGCACTTCAGCTTAACCATTTGCTGTACAGATTTTCTATGCAATTTTAATCGTTCGGAACAAGTAAATCTATCTGAGTATTATCAAACAAGCAGAATGTGCCATTCTTGATGAGCTGTTCCTACCGCATTATTATATATATTACTTGTCCCCACCCACGTGGGGTGCCGTTGCTTGGTACATATGATGTGTGTCATAAATAATGCCCTAACTTCTAAATCTTGCTGAGACTGATATAATATACTTACAACGTTCATACTTCCAGAAATTATAACTGAACATATTATAAATGGCTGCTCGAATTATAATTTGGCTGATCGAGTAATGCAGTACACAGCCGTGAAGTTGTCCGACAATGTACCCGCCATTAGACTTAACAGTTTACATATCATAAATCTATTGCTTCACTTAATAAGATGTTTGATCTGTCAGGCACCGTAGCTAACTTGCCCCGAACACGGAAATCACCGACATCATCTTGTGATGCTGCGATCGCAGATATTTCCTATCATGTTGACAACAGTCCGATAAAATCAGTTGGCCGTTATCTTGTAAACCGGCATCAGCAAATAGACTGTGTTCTAAATTGTTGAAATTCTGGGTCTAAAACCTTTTAGACCGACGTTATGCGGCGTTTACGTTATAAAGGAACCCTATGTGAAAGTTTTGTCTTCCAATAGTCTAGACCATACCATCCAATGGTGTACGGTATATACCTACACTATAGAATGCAACAGACATTGTACCAGACACCATCTACTTAAATATAGTGGCTAAATTTACCTATTGTTTATTACTGACGGTGTCAAGGACACCATTCACAAAGACATTATATAAGGTGTGTAAATAACAGCATGGTGTAGCTAACACCATATGAATTTTATACAACAACATATGAATGTCCCTAGTCTGGCAGTATTGGTCGGCACATGGTTTGCTAGATCTATTGGGCAGTTATTTTTTGATGGTACTGTGTATGCAGACAACTAACTTGATAATCCTGTGAAATAAATTTTATCCTAATATTCAACAGCTAGAAAATATTGACAGGCTACCCTTTATGCAGGATGGCGCGAGTCTTCATTTTGCGATCGCTATACGCCGTTGGTGGGGCGAAACCTTTTTTGACCGTTGGCTGGAACGCCAAGGCTTTGACGAATGCCTACTGTGTCTCCTGATCTAAACACCCCTGATGTTTTCTGCGGACAGTATTGAAGGAGAAGGTACACAAACCCAAACCACAAATCTTGTTGTGCCTGAAAGAATCTATATCGAGGACCTTCCTCATCAGGAGCCTGACATGGTTCAAAAAATATGCCCAAGTGTGCGTTTTCGACTGGAAGAATACATTGATCTTGGAGGTGCCGAGGTTGGCACTTAAGGTGTTATTCATCAAACTTTTACATTATATATGAGTGTAGGTGCACACAAAAACGCTTTTCAATATCATTATTAGTTGGAGTGCTGGGTAACGAATCCCCCGTCGCCAGGATGGGATCAGGCTGTCGGTGAAAGGGATAAGTTTTTAAATTTTTTTTAACTCAAATTCTAAAAAACTCAGAATTCCTTTTACCAGTTCTCTTCTATGTTTTGCCAATTTTTCAATTTTCCCCTAATTTTTCCATTTCGCACAACATTTGTACGATTTTTGTGAAAATGTTCCGGGGGAGAGGGTCCGAGCCCCAGGGGATAATCCACCTGTACCCTATGAGCATGAGCATATATGGTTCTATTTATGGTATGATTCAGCTATATAATATTTAAAAGCACTGACAATAAAACTAAAGGTTTGAGCGCAGTATTAAGTATGTATAATAGTAATACAGTGACGATACAGAAAAAGGCACGGAAAAAGTTGCCAATCATAATAAATTAATTAATGTAGAATCGCTCAGACTGCACTAGCTATTGTGTAGCCTTGTTAGTAATAATTATATGTTAGCTGCCTGTCGGATATATTCTAACTATTGTGCACCAGTTGGTTGCTAAAACTAAAGCGATGTCTGCATAAAAGCCAAGCTTGATAGAGAAAAGGAACGAATCTAGTTTAGCGATAATAAATCCACGATTTGGATGATTTTAGATCTGACCTGTTTCACGAATTATCTATATACATAGAATGGGAAGATCACAAGAAAATAAAATCATTTAGAGCGTAAAAAATCCTTACTCAAAGACTTGCGAAACGAGCTCCAATTAGACCTTTGAAGCACCTTCAATTCTTTTATGTCCTCTTTCATAACCTAACGCTTTTATATTAATAATTTAAGAGTCTATTGTAAATTATACAAGTTAGAAGAAATATCTAGTGCATATGCACATGCATTAAAATTGTGGCGCGTTGCTATTATCAATAGCTAGAGTGAGCAATAACAGGCTTTTCCACTGCAAAAGTTGAGCCTATGCTCCACCGGTTGCTGTCTCTCAACAGTGCTAAATTTCAATGCGTCTGAGTAGCATGCGTACCAACGCCCAGGTAGCAGGGTTGGTTTATTTCCGGAAAAAAGTCGGACCGGAAAAAACCGGTTTGTTTCCGAAAGAAATAGAAAAAATCGGAAAAAAGTCAAATTTTACCATTACCATTTTACTTGTTAGTCTGATAGAAAATTAGCAGGAAACACAATTTTATGCGAAATTGAATCCCGATGTTGATTGTAAATGCCTTAATTACTGAAAAAGCTCTAAAACTGCAATGTTGACACATGGAATGTGCAACCACATAGTGCAGCGGCACTTCAATCTTTCCAACGGGCAAGGTTATGTGAAAACCACACGGTGGTTGTATCGATAGGAGTGCGTATAATTATATATTCGGTTCGAATTAAAAGTAAAAGTAGTTCATATTTTTAGTATTGTGTATTATTACTAATTGGTGTCAAACTGCCCACCGTCCAAGCGTTGCTGGAAGCGCATTAATACAATAAACTATGCAATTTAAGTCTACGATCCAACTGTCGATCTATTTAGTTTATGACCCGTCGTGGTAAAAATGCCATACATGCCCGTGGGTATCTATCACAGGTAAACAGACAGTGCATGGAGTGGATGGTGGTGGATAACCACCAAGAGGTGTAACACCTAGGTTTCTGGTTTTTCTAGGAGGGAGGGCTGACTTTATGGGAAACCAACCTCCGTCCCATATCCGCCTGTGGGCATGTGTGCCTGGCCTGTGTCTGCCTAGTTTGCTACTTTCATATGCTCGATACAAATCCCATGGCTCTATTCAATACCGCGCCTATTTATTTTAAATTTGCCATCGGGCAAAAGTTTCTGAGGCGGTGAAGGAAACAAGTTATGCTTATGCTAAGATTATAAATTTAGTTGATGCTTGAAAGGTATAGTTATACCATTTCTGCCATATAAATCATACGCATGAAATGCAGTGGCTGATTAAATGGGTGTAAATAATGCTCACGGGCGTAATATTTTGTTGCATAGCGGTTTTCCAACTATTTTCGGCTCCAAAATACTGGGTTTTTCCATTTTTTCCGGGAGGGGGAGGAGGTAGGAAAAAACGAAAAAAACATTTTTTCCATTGGTTTATTCCGGTGCCCAACCCTGCCAGGAAGCCCTGAGGGGCATTACGTAATATCATTAGGAAAAAGGACAGCTTAGACTGGGGGGTTCGGGAAGCAGTAACCCCCCGAGTTAGGCTTAGGCTTAGTGCATGTCTCATATACGGAACTATGCCTAGGGAAAGGCTAAGACTTAGTATATCGAGAATGGCATGGCATGCATTACACTTTGGCCGGTGCGAAGATGACAGATGAGTAGTCGCGACCTGTGGCTGCCGCTGCCGCCCTAAACATTATGCGAGCCAAGAAGTTCGGGAAGCAGAAATTGACTATTAGATGCAGCGGGAATTTCCACTTTTCATTTCGTTTTCATAAAAAATTTTGATACATATGTTCTATATGTGTACACTTTCAAATGGTAAAACGGATATTAACAAGCTTTTTCAAACGATTGATTGGCTAGCAACTACTATCACGGCTTAACGAGGAACCCATGTACGCTAGTGACATGTTCCGGTGAGTCAAAACTGGCAATGCTGCCATGAAATTAGAATAAACACATATACAGGGGCGCCGCCATAAATTTCCGCAAGGGATGCACTGAAACATTTTGGGGGGCACCTACAAATTGGCTCCAAAATAGTAGTACCCACCCACCTTTGACCAGTGTCTCCAACAATGCTTGGAATTTTCACATTATCGTATAGGCACCACTAACTCAAATCACAAAATACTTTGAACTTCTAATGCTAATCGTGCTGCCTGCATCGTGCCTTCTCGAACATCATAACGTCACCTTGTTTATCTACTACAGAGACCAGTGGCTCTAGTCGAGTCCATTTTTGGGCGAAATATGAACATTTTTGGGCGGCTTCGTTGTCTGAATGAAGTACTGAGTGGGTCATCTCGCCTTTTTGCGGTTATACATCTAGGCCGCAGCAGTATAGAATTTTCTGCCTCAGCAAGGGCGAACGTGGCACCTCGGCTGTGGGTACTACATTTTGGACCACCCTGTATATGGCCGTCAAGCCTACCTTACGGATGTTACATTTCAAGTTATCTGCTCGAAATGTGTTCACAATAGTCACAGTTACGTATACGGAAACCCAGCGAAAATTTTTACTAAATAAAAATATTGTAGCGAAGGGGTCTGCCGAATAATAAAACAATTCTTAGTTAACGAGTAATTTGCTTTATTTATATTTTGGTTCAGCGGCCAACAGAGAAAAAAATTCGCCGTCTGCCCGGACTCTAAAGTAACTTCTTTATTTTTGGGCAGTGATGTACAAATAAACGTCCAGCTCTTCGTGGCGCGTGATATCGTTATTATCGCCGAAAAAATAGCAGTAATGGTTGTATGCCTAAGCTATGTCGTGGTGAACCAAGCACTAAAACCGAACATGATCTGTAAGCACTGAGATTTTTTTTTCGTCACGACTTACTACAATGTGTTTTGTTGTTTTTATTGCAATGCAGTCGCATCTTTTGGTAGAAGTCGTCAGTTTGCGCTACACGTTAGTTGTTCGTTGCTCTTCAAGTTGTTAGTTATTACGCTGCGCTTTAATTATCTTTGGATAGTTGATTGGTTGTTCGCTAGCACACATCTGTGGTTATCGTAAGTCAGTCTTATATTGTGGTTTTGGACGTTGTGGTGGTATTCCCAGGTTACATCTGTTCGCTAGCAGCTTAAAGATTTTGGATTTTAGCTCATTTGTACTACGTAACGGGGGGACTTCTACTTATTGATTACTCACGCGAGCAGAATCTCAGCATCTTGTTTATTTCCTATTGTGGATAGTCACGCGACTCGTGGACAGGCGATAAAAAGTATTCGTGTGAAGAATACAGATAGAGACACTCTGACTGATGATGAACATTTGTGATGAGCCTTTGCTCGCTTTAGCGATGTTTTAACAGAATTATTTTATTATTGTTGTGGATTGTTGATCGGTTCATCATTTATATGATACGTAATTGCAGTGTATTTTGGTGGTTTGCTCATTGATTATTGAGGTATCAATAGCGAGCTATTGGTAGTAGTATCGTTAATAATATTGATAGTATTGAATACTAAAAGGCCAACCTGAGTGAGGATTTTGAGGCGTAACTAGAGTTTGGGCTGCACGTT
>JASANE010021925.1:0-50720 GCA_030248225.1 Trileptium ribeirensis
TTTGGGCGAATTAATGTTTAATGTGACTCAGAGTTTTCAACAAAACGGTTATAAATATCCTGTCCTGTTTTATCTTAACCAATGTGATGTTCGATATTTTTACATTTTGTGCAATATCGCATAGGGGTTAGTTGTTTCTGTAAACCACTATCCGCATCGAGCACTGATGGTGTGTTTTTCTTGTCTATATTGTTCAGACACTTTACTTTACTATCTGCATAATTTGTGTTAGCTAAACGTCGTCAAAATGTATTGGTATTATTATTATCATTGTATAAAGTGCCTACTGTTCTAGCAGACTTCAGAACAGCTTCTAAATTATGACCACTAGTATTTGGAAAAGTCAGCAATGAAGTTCAAGCTGAGTTGATATTTGAATTATTAAGCCTTTTTTTATCATTAATACTAAGATTTATCCAGTAAGAATAATAAACAACAACTATGATCTTATATTATTGTTATGTGTCATTCTTTGATATAGGTTGCAAATTTGTTTTCATTCAAAAAGCCCTATATTTAGCAAATAGCAAAACAAAACCGCGAGCTATTAAAACTACAACGTTGCTTAATAAGTTTGGTTTCCAAAATCTTCTCCAGTCTAGTAACAACATGTCAAATATAATGCCAAATAAACAACTTCAGCATAATTAATGTTAGTCAGAATCTAAGTCGAGTGCTATTTCGCCTAATTGACAAAACATTTTGAAGAATTGTTTCTCTCGGTCGAATAAACAAAGCCAAAAAATATAGGATCAAGTAGGTACTTGATTTACATTCAGCTACGATGCTGTCTTTTCCTATGGGCACATATGATGGTGGGACGAGTGGTCAGGCAGACCCTCTATGAACTGTGCGACTGCCTCCTCTCCCACATTTTAATCTTGACGTTGAAATCTAGACCCTCCCACTTTATAGCTTTTCTAGTCTTGGTAAATTATAATCAAACTTATCTTTACGTTGTTTTGCCCCCCCTATACTTTTTAAGATAGATCGTGCTCCTTTCTGTTTAACACTTTGGTATTATTGATCATGTGATTGAAAAGAGATGATATTATATCACTTCTATATGATAAGTTTTGACAAACCTTTCGAAGGAAAATTTTACAAGAATAGCACTTGATGATTAGCTAACGAAAATACGGTGAAATGCCAAGATGCAAACTATATTATAGCGTCCTAATAAATGTATCTACAACTTGGGTCTTTTGATATTAGGCGATTATTGTTATTATAATGCGGCGTTCACGTTATAATGTCCCCGGTGTTTGGAACTTTTGACCCCCTGTAGTCGCGACCCTACCGTATAGACAGTTAGGGTGACACCCACACTGTATATCAAATGCCGAGGGTGTACGACACACCCTTAGCTACTACATTTTTTCTAGACAGTGTCGTACACACCCTTAGCTACCGATTTGGCGCGAATTAACTATAACGGACACCGTCTGTAGCTAATGCGGTTTATTAGTCAACTATCCTGTAGAGTTTTTCCTAAATTCTCGATATTTGTATCTAGCCCATATGAACATTGCTCAAATAATTCCTAACACTGTCAATAAAACTGCCAGAAGACACGGTGTGCCTGACACTGTCGGTAAGCGGTAATACGCGTAACTAGCTACCGTTAAAAAATTTATTAAAAACACGGGGGTGTCTAAGACACCCTGTTGTCAACAGTGTGTCTGACACTGTGTGGGGTACATAGGTTCCAAACGTTGGGGACATTATAACGTGAACGCCGCATAAGTGATGGTGCAAATACGGGTTATATGTTTAACTAAAGACGATATCGCACTTTTGAACAGTAACATGCACGGCATTTCAATAGAATTACTGAACGTCTCACAATCTATGTGAGCAAAATGGATACTCAGCTGTGCTTATATTGATGTCTAGTGTTGACAGGAATGTACTCTAGATAGAAGGGACCTGGCATGTAGTTTGAATCGGAGGCAATCAAAAATAAAATTGTGTTGAAAAAACATAACTAGGAAATAGGCGATTAAGCAAAACTGTACACGGAAAGGGTCATTTCTAGATTAGAAAACATCACTTATGCTTGTATGTTATAGGCATGTAGTTATAGGCATGTAGTTATAGGCATGTATGTTATAGGCATGTAGTTTGAATCGGAGGCATGCAAAAATAAAACTGTGATGAAACAACATAACTAGGAAATAGGCGATTAGGCAACCACGCCGTGACTGAATTCCGTAGGGGTACTTTCTCCACATTCCTGTTCATAAATCTCTATTGGATGTTTTAGTGTATATTTTTCAAATTGTTTCCGTATAATGTAAAAACAGCTTTATTAGACAAATATATAGCGGTCCCAGCGAAGCATCTTTAGGCTAAAGGCCCCGTTGACTTTAGCAGTTATTCGGCAACCTCTTATTATGTTTGAATGTGCTGTACTAACTACTAACTAAATATATTCGGCGAATACTGTGCGATTTTTACGCGTAATGTTGTTGTTTGCTCGCTGTGCAAGAAGCCTCAACGTTCCCGGCAATAGCTCAGTGGCTAGTAAACGTGACTTTAACCCGTTCTTTCGGAGTTCATACCTCGCTGGGACCAATAATTGTTTATAGATACTCGAAATGTTAATTATTCAGGGCGTGAAGGGTTAAATGCGATCATTCATTGATTTTAAATGATTTTACATGATAATCACAAGCATTGGCCATTAGTTTGAATCTTTCTGAAATAATATATTATTACCGTTCGGTTTAAACAATGTAATAGCAACCATTAATTGTTCCTCTGCTGCTGCACAGCTGGTGCAACAATTTATGATTTTTTAGTGGTTAAACAAGCTCGAAGGACTCACGAGCTAGGATATAAATGGTGATCCAAATCCTGTTTCCAAAAGCTTAGTGGTTTTGTAACGGTTTTGCAGGCTGTAACAGCGAATTTCGGGTAACTTGTTTTCGGCACATCACCGAGTAGTCTAGCGGTCTGTCCTGTCCTACCAGACCAGAAGGTGCGTGTTCAACTCCCGTCGCACCTTGATTTTTATAGTTGGAGTCGTTTTTATTCTAAGCGAATAAATGGTGCTCCTAATATATAAAATCATTGTAGAACTGATATGGCACTAAGAAAAAATGTTTGAAGTCATTTCTATGTCCTTTATTCTATTGATGTGAATTGATAATTTATATGCCTAAGTTGAGACTATGAAGGCTCACAAATATTAAAAAGCGGAACTATAGAAGCATGGATCGCAATATAACAGGCTTCGGATTAAACATATATCCACAGAATTATAGAAATACAACGGTCCGTGTGAAGCAACTAGTTCTCGATTTTCATGATTGACGGTATTATGATATAACTAAAACTCATATTCGTTAAGACTGAAGTCATAAATAATAGTCATTAATACGTTTTAAGAGTATACACATCATAGTTTTAAACAAAGAATATACAGAAATGTCGATTTTTATACAAGTGATAAAATAGTATTCACGGTTCAGCACGCTAATAACGGTTTTATGTTTAGAAAACCTTGCCTTTCTACTTGCTGTTAAAACAATGGATCCTATATTATATTACTGCATTATAATGTAAGGTACTGGTCAAAAATGATCAAACTAAAATTTTCCAGTCATTATCAAGCTATAAGCAAAGCCGCGGAATTTTGCTAAATTGTAAATTTTACCTCTTAAACAGTGAAACATATGGCATAAAAATTAAGAATATACGTACACAGGGAAATACATATACACCACAAAACTTTTTAGTAACACCAGAAGATCCATCGTCAAAGTATATGTGATAAATGTAGAAGTAGCAGACTGGCTTAGCTAGAATTAAATTTAAGTAAATACTGAATACCAGTCCTGCTTACCCAGTATATATGCAGTCCTGCATATAGGTATTTCCTGCATACATGAGCAACGTGGTTACGGTGTTGCAGTTAAGTCGCATTTTTCTGACGTGCAGTTTGGCATACGCTGTACAATTATTATGTTAGTACAATCCGACAAGTTTGTTAGTAATAAATACTTTCTCATATTCTTATTCGTGCGCCAAACGAAGTAAGACCATCGGGTCGTACAATAATATCAATATTTGGTATTAATTTGAATCAAAACAATAATTTCGCATCCTCTGTTAAAGGTGCTTTTGCAATAATACATACATCATACATGCACATAGGGGCGGTTACCTCCCCACTGCGGTGTGCACCCCTTGCACGGGCCTGGCTACCTCCTCGCTGACAAGTTACCCTCCTTTCCCTGGAGGTTCCGATCCCGTAGTTAATTTAGGCGCCGCGGATCCCAACCTCCGGCCGAGAGACCGGAGACCGCCCCCTCCCGAGGACCTGGCTACCACAGCCCTGGACCTAGGACGTCAGCATATGTATGAGAAATATAATACATATACATAATATAAAATATATAAACATAAATAATACATAACATAAATAATATAACAAAATAAATAAATATATATATGTATTATATATACATTATCTTTCAATATAATTTTCTAAATATTTCGTCAGAGTCCAGCTAAAAAATATGGCTTATAAGTCAACACCTTTTTTCATTGCTGAAATACGTATTGGACGACAATGATCATGTCGAAGTAAATACAGTTTGATCAAAACGAATCAATTAAGTCAGTAAATGATAGATGGCCCTTTCCGGGCAGACGGCAAAACGAACTATCTGGAGATAATTTGTTGTCGCTAGACGTGTGTCGGAAATGCCTATGGACATAGAGCGATTTTCACTAACATAATGTTTAATTTTTGAAAGAAATAGTTTGTAGTAAAAAATTTAGTTTTGGAATTCTTTGTGCACTTTTGTGCAGGACAATCGTAAACGCGTTCATCGTTCCTATTCGCATCGTATTTTCGGAAATGTATTTATCAGTGGTCAGACAATCCAGAATCTTGAAAGTGCGCCTGTTGACATTCTAACAAGAAACAGAGCACAATAGTTGATGAATAATTTTTGTCGTGTGTTTTCCATGATAAAATGATAATGGTTATTTCGAACTATGTCCATGTAGATGCATAATTTATATTTTCTGGTGGATACTTGTTTTATCAATAAAAGCTTTTAAACCGTAATTTTAATTCCTGTATTGTACAGACTAGAGACCGCATCGGGTTCCAATTATCAGATCCGGGCCAACAATTCGTAACCCCGACCCGATCGGACTGTAATCTCTCAATCGCAATATATATTTTTTCTGTGCTACGCAAAATATCCGGAAAGAAACCAATAAAATATGTTTTAAGAATGGGGTCGTCGCAAAGTGGAGAGGTTGGCGGAAGGGGCAGCGCCCCCATTTTGGTGAAATAATTAACTGACGGGGTTATAACAAACTGATTTTACACGAGCGCCCCTCACTATTAAAAAGCTTGCGACGCCACTGTTTAAAATATCTGTTCGCGCTTCAGTATAGTTTGTGGTATACTTATACTTATAGCATATGTATTACACGAGCATTCTCATCGATCACATCTGGACCCGCACCAAAGCTTACGTTGGGTTTGTGCAAAATTCTGAACTGCACGCAGATGGAACATAATGTACGACGATAATTTGAGCCCATCTTTGAACTGAATTTGAGCAGACGACCCGAGTCAGATCCGGTCCAACCGACTAAGGATCTATATTGCTCACCAAAATGCAATATTTAAAATATAAAGATACCCTTACGTAGCTATGGGGCATTGTGGAGGGGCGTGCTCTCAGTGTTGGTTGGTGCATCCACATTTTAAAATTTTTTGCAACTTGTAACTATCAAATCGATCTTTTGGGTGCCCTGTCAGCTAAGGTTTTCTTCCAACACCCTGGATGTAGAACCTTGAACAATTAGCAGTTTCTTCCGGCTCTAGCATGACTTTGCTATGCTGACGATAGATGATTCATTTTGCCTTGATCTGCAATGAGATTTAGATTCAGATGAATTACGAAATTTTAAGCTGTTTTCCTCTGGACATCCGTCCAAAATCTTCCATGACTATACTACATTCTCTAGATTTTGACTCAAATTTCCATTTATTATATTTGTAGGTTGATTCTACGTGGCTTTAGGCGAAAAAATTCACCGAATGAGCAGGAATTTTTTAGGAAATTAATAAATGTTATTTGCCGCTAAGTTCCAAGTGATCAAGGTAACATAACGACAAAGTAGATGAACTGTTTTATTAACAACACATAAGCCAAATTTTGTCCACAACCAAGGATTACAGGTGGGACCTGTTGAGGTTCAAACGACCACGTCATTAAACTTCATGCCTTAAATCAAAGGAATAGGAAAAATTTATCAACGGCCCTTTGTATAGTATATATTTTTCACAAAGGCTTAAGACAAACAAATGAATATAGATGATCAGCATTCCCAGTATGAATACTAATACGCTGAAATTAGATACACAAGAATTAATCTGGGATCGTTATAAAATGCCAACAATCCAAGCTCCTTTGTATCATTTCTTAAAAACCAAATTCCACTATCATTAAGCTTTCCCCGAAAATCAATTTTCTTCTTCCTTGATTATTATCTTATTTTCAGAGATTATGTAGCCCAAAATTCCAGTGTTTTGCAATGCTGGAGATCGTAAACTAGCGCACGAAAGACATCGCACATGCACAATATTCGCCAACGTTTGATAGGTAATAAATCAACTCAAAACTTGCTTTTCTATGCGTTTACATTATATAAACTTACAAACATACATTTATATACATTCTCAACATGCCAGATGCTTGATTTCTTTAAATTGTGTTCTCTTTTTTGCCGTAAGCACAGTCGACCTCCTATCTCTGTTTAATCGTATATCTGTTTAATTCTCAGCGTAGGTGCAAAAGTACGCGATACAAAACTTGATATTAATATACAATTAATAAAATGAATTGAGCGTCGTATGCCAATGCTTCATCATGTTGTATTTGAAAATATATATTTCTTATTACAAAGTGTCCTGTGTTAATACTATTATCATGGTGGCTTGATAGGGCTATAGTGTTTCCCGTTTTTATTTTATTGTCTGACCTTTATTCCCAACTGGCGAAATTTGATGTCTCAAAAACTTCACCTTTCCCGATTATAAAGTTTAATTCATGTTATGCTAGGAATGTCATATAGGACCACACTTTGCACTTCTATAGCCGCCTCCGGGGGGAGGGCTTGGGTCCCTATAGGGCTCTGTATGTTGTAAGAGGGGCTCTAATATCGTAAAAGGGGACCCAGAACGTCGTAAGACGGGATCTCGAATATTGTAAGGGCACCCCTGATGTTATGACATTGTATTTCTGATGTTTTGAACATGTGGCTCTACAAAATCAAAAACCGTGCTTTATACTGTCATTCGGTCACTTGTAGTGAGAGTACGGGCTATCAACGTTAAGTGTTATGATTAGAATACGGGAGAAATCTATTGATCAAACTTCCGACGAACCCGACACATTTCAATTGTACGTTTGAACTTGCGGCATTTAAACCATCCCGTACAAAGTCACGAATTCGTGGTGACGCCATGTTCATGTAAAATAAACAGCGAAACGTCTGAAGATATGCACTTATAGGCGTATTCGGACGGTCAGTATCAATTTACATGAGTGAGGAAGCGACAACCAAGTTGAGTCTGTGACCGGAGAAGGCAGTTCGATTGCAATCGTAAAATTTGGATGTTTCATCTACGACATAACCAACCATTCCAGCGCGAAAATTAATTGAGGTAACGTTGCTCAGGCATAAAATTATAGGTTTTTGTAATGCTAAAGCATCACCAAACCCCAGAGTTAAGACGGCCAACTTCAAGTGGGGAGAACATGGAGGCCAAGATAGCACTTGGTTATCTAAAATGTCTTCCACGGTACCCGCAGCATTACAGTACCATAAATGTGAGGCTTGACCATAATTACTTTAATACATTCTTCGGACCACATATGAGCTATGCCGCGACTCACCATCAGCTGGCAACTCCAACAATGCAACGTGGCTTTCGCGAATTTAATACATACATGCTCAGCGTCCGTATTCATAGATGAGCGGTAGCCGATGCACGGTGAGGGGGAAGATTTCGGCGTTCAGCCTCACAGGGGGTTATGGAAGTGGGTAGAAACTTGAAATTTGAAATGTTCATAATTTTTTCTAATTTTGCTCAATTTTCTGAATTGCTGCTAATTTTCACGAGTTTTTGCTAAGATTTTCCTTGATATTGACTAATTTATGCTTATTTCAGCTAATTTTACCCTAAGTTTTGCTAAATTCGCGAAATTTTACAATGCCGGGAGGAGGGGTGCATACCAGGGGCGTAGGACATGACGCTTTCGGTGTCCGGGTGGGAGATGCCCTTGGGGGTTACCCCCTACCCCCAGGAGCATGTTTAAATTTATGGGATCAGAATCGGATTATGCTTTGAGAAACAATACATACACATACAAACGGCATACTGTAAGCACAGAATTTGGCAGTTTCAATGCAACGTTACCATAAATTGGATTGGATGCAATGAAAAAGCGGCCTAAGATGCTTAAAAGCAATGACAAAGGGACACAAAGATTCCTCGATACCGCACGACAAAAAAAATCGCCGATCTGACGTCAGATTTCAGCTGAAAAAAGTCTGCGTACTGCTTTCCAAATACCCGGTGGAAAAGCATGGATAATGTGGCATGGTAAAGTGTTTACAAGCGAACGAGACGACGGCCTTCAATACTGCGATAAGACTTAATAAGACATGTTTCGAAAGGTGTCATGGAATTAGTAAATCCGACACAAATAAATGAACTATCTGCTCATTATATAGCACATCCTCCAATGATCTTCGCGGAAAACCAGCTATGAAGATACGAATAATGTACTATACCAGTAGGCCTCCACAGACCGCAAATAGGAATTAGTTTTATTTATACGGATCCCTGCACGTCGAACGGTTTGATAGGCATGGATTCGTTAGTTCAAAATTTCACATTGAGAAACCCATGTTCCTGTTGAAACTGTACATCTAAGATCCTAATGTAGCAACAAAGCATGTGTTGACTACAAAAAAGACATGGGGAACGTTGGATGCAAGCATGCCGTCAGTGGCCCGAATAAGAAATTTAATGACTTGGTTTATGCGAGATCTAGAACGATTTAATAGACTTGGATAGGTCAGTTCAACCTTTCACATTGAGAAAGCATTGCCTCTGTTGGAACAGTAAATCGAAGATTCTATTGTAACAAAGTATATGTGGACTAAAGGAAAGGACATATCGAGCGTTCGATGCAAGCATGCCGACGCTGGCCGCGAATAAGAAATTTAACGACTTGGTTTATGTGGGATCTCGAACGATTTAATAGAGTTGGATACGTCAGTTCAAAATTTCACATTGACAAAGCATTGCCCCTGTTCGAACAGTATATCGAAGATCCTAATGTAACAAAGTATGTGTAGACTAAAGAAAGGAAATACCGAGCGTTCGATGTAAGTGTACCAACAGAGGCCGCGAATAAAAAATCTACCGACTTGATTTATGATGGGCCCCAGCATCTCGGATGATTTGATAGGCATGGATCCGTCAGTTTATAATTCCACTGATAGTTGACATTGAGAAAGCCTTTCTCATGTTTGAACAGCAAATCGAAGACCCCGATAACGGAGTGTGCATGGAGTAAAAAGAAGAACATACCACCCGATGAAGCAGACAACGTACAGGTCTTTCGTTTTGCAAAGACTGCCGTTTGGGGTGACCGCGTAGTCGCATTTGTTCTTGGGACACAGTGAGGTATCACCTGACATCAAGTAGCATAAGTTCGCTGATCAGTTTTTTCATGACCGTTCATAACTTGTTTATACCACCTTTGATACTTTAGCAGTCAAGTACTTCGAGAAGTGCAAACGGTTGTTCGCTGAAACAAAGAACAAATACCAGGTACGGGGCTTCGAGCTGTGTTCGATATATTCAATAACATATCCCAGTCAGAAGATCCTTATAGACAACGTTGGAGGGCCGGACTTAATCGGAACAACAAGATTTCGTAAAATCTACAAATCTAGTGAATACATACTATGTGCAACTGGAGCAAATTCGTTCGATTATAAGTCTACAGCGTTAAGAGAAGCAGAGTAAAATATAATACATTAAAACCAAAGAATATTTTGGACGCCAAACAATATAGATTACGAGGGTTGAATACATAGCGTTCCCAAAGGAACCCAATCTATTAGTCAAAGATTAGTATAACAACTGATCAAGGAGCTTGACCTACGGACTCAGAAACTTGTCTTGTATTGTGGTGGACGGCCGAAGAAAGCAATGAGTCAAGAACTTGACTAAAAACCTCGGTTTCAAATTAATTTTTATCTCCGAAATGCATGCGAAAATGTGTTTTACTTAACATCAATCTGTCTCTGACGCATATCCGGAAACTACCGGTATATTGCGACGCTACAAGCATGTGAAACGAGTCATTTCCCTATATGTGATATGCTAGTGCATTCAAGGATCAACGTTCACGCCGCACCGGTTGAATCAATTGTCATTAGAACCCTCGCGTTCAAGTTCACAGGAATCAAGTACATATAGTGTCTCTTCAGATTGAACAATGAGGCGATGTAGTTAAGAAATGGGTTGCAGTATTACTTGCATTATAAATAGAGTTATTTACCTTGAGTTATCGGATGACGGTACATAGATACCAGAAGAATCCTCATAGGCAGTCCGTACAATTGCCTGGCACAAGTTGCCAATGGATCATTGAAAAATATACTGTAAACGCCCACTGTTAATGCAGCATCACTGCATCAAATTTCCCTGATGCAAATGGAAGGTACCTTTAAAAACCGACCACTATTACTGCCATAATCCGACCTTGAGATTACTCTGTTTAACCCCGTTGCACGTCTCTGAAAATTCAACGCAACTTAACGTCTCACCGACTGACAACGATGCTGAAGAATCATGAGTGGGGCCCAGAAGAAAGGTGTACGCCGGTCTCTCATGCCGGGATAACCGAACGCAAGCTAAACTAGTTCTGAAAGACACGTCAGACATAGTGCCTGCAACAATTTCGTGGTAAGCACCATATTTACTACAAATACAACATAGCTCACTCCATTGTTTATTCTATATTGTCGAAATGGGCCTTTAATAAAGAGGCTACGCCACTCCCGACATAGCAAACGGGACGGAGTTTAACGCCTGACGATAATGACATTGGAGAAGTACGGTACGTTTGCAACTGCCCACGTGCCGCATTAGCTGGGATGGAATAACAGATTTAACGGAGTTTAACGCCTGACGATAATGACATTAGAGAAGTACGGTAGGTTTGCAAATGCCCACGTGCCGCATTAGTTGGGATGGAATAACAGATTTAACAGAGTTTAACGCCTGACGATAATGACAATGCAGAAGTACGGTACGTTTGCAACTGTCCACGTGCCGCATTAGTTGGGATGGAATAACAGATTTAACAGAGTTTAACGCCTGACGATAATGACAATGCAGAAGTACGGTACGTTTGCAACTGCCCACGTGCCGCATTAGTTGGGATGGAATAACAGATTTAACGGAGTTTAACGCCTGACGATAATAACATTGGTGATGTACGGAACGTTTGCAACAGCCCATGTGCCGCATTAGCTGGGATGGAATATCAGATTTAGGGCCGGGATCGTTAAACCTAAAAATATTAATTACAACGCATTGCTACAGAAAGTCTACATCTACAAAAATTTACTGATAGGATGACTTTTAATTTATATTTGAACAGTTTCCGTTAGGCATTTCATAAAATAATAATGTGAACTATATATTCAAGATGATTATCATTTTCACTGTTGAAGTGATTTATTTTGACATCTTTTTTGGTTTTTAGTATATTATTATTTAAGAAATCAATAAGATGCATGATTGCAGCAGCTGAAATATGAGACAGAAAGACGCAATTTTTTTGCTCAGATTTTAGTTGTCTAAATTAGTAATATCTGTTTTTTTTTTGGTTTCTTGCTATACCTAATATGTAATTAGACTTTCGGATTTGCCGTTTTATACACAGAAAATAGAAATAATAAAGTCATCGCGGGTTCTAGACTGTCGTCCATTATCTCAAATTACACAAGCCTATGTGTATTGTGCACACAAAACTTTATGTCTCCAGATTTAATTTTATAAATAGTATTTATGACCGTTACGGTATGATTTTAGCGATTATACATTAGATTTTAGTAAAAAAATATTCACGAACAATCATATTTTAAAGTTGAAACACAATTAATTATATCGAAAAATGAATTTTTAATTGAGCTTGATTGACCTTTTCTCAAGCGAAATAGGGCACAGCAGTTTAAAGTTGTCGTTGTCGTTATAAAATGCCTAAAAATGAACGCAAGAATTTTTGGGATAAAAATCATTCCTAACCTCAGACTCGGGCACGGCATCTGGGAAGCTTGGTATCATGACCGCTACACTATGAGAACTTCGAAATAAAAAATTTGTTCTTTATATAAATACATAACGGTTCGGGATGTGTTTGTCATTATTGTACCAATTGCTACATAATTATTATATATTATTATTTTATTATATCATTATATTATATATTATTACAATAATATGGAGACCGCATGGGTGCAAATTTTGAGAACCGATCCTACCCGACCTAACTGCAGTTTTTCAATGTACTCATTCTGTATGTGTGGCACAAAATATCCACAATAAAAATGTTTAAAAATATAAGAGATAAAATATAAAAATATAAGTAAAAGATGTCTTCTCGTTCCGGTATATTTTGCGCTGTGCATATGCTTATAACACATGCATTACACGAGCATTCCCATTGATCAAAACTCTGGTCACTAAAGCTTTCATTGAAATTACCCAAAATTCTGTGCTGCACGCAAATAACATGATACGCGACGACGTTTTGGGTGGACCTGAATTTGACCCGACGTCAACACGAGTCGGGTCTGTGACAAGACCCGACCAGAAACGATAGCTGTGTCGACACCCAACATCTATATTATATAAATACGAATTATAATCAGGGGCCCACCATCATTTCTGAGAGTTGGAACCAACTGTACGAGCCACAAGTTTAGTTCCACAAAATTTAGGAGGTTACCCGATAAAGGGCTAGACCTCATTACTGAAACATTTACGCTCTTCCCGAGTAACATATAAACTCTCCTCCGCCGGGCGGCATATTATGGCAAATTATTTAAATTTCGGAAATTTTTGATAAAAATAAGCACAAATTACGAAATTTAAAATTAGAGCAAACATGCGGGAAAACTGGGCAACGTTTTAGGGATATGCAACTACAAACGGATGAAATCTGGGGATGGGGCTACCCACACATCCCCCCGGTGTGATGCGCCACTGGCTATAATATTTCAGGCTAAAAATTTCCAAATTGTCTGGCGCACTTGAATTTCTATAGCTCTCACAACATATGTTGGGCGCCCGTTTTTAACCGCGACTGTGCTTCTACATCCGAAAATAAAAATTGTATCACCTTACCCAGCAGGATCGATGTTGCTGGGCAGTAACTAGTTTGCAGCAGGCTGTTGCAGCTGGTGACATCCCGCATCATGCACAGTCTAGCGAAGTTTCATAATAAATGGCGCAACCTGACGGCTCTGACAAAATTAGTGCGCATAGAGTATTGTCAAGCAGCGGCGGTGAAAGCCGTTGGCGGGCCTGCTGAAGTTGTTCCGGCCATCAGCCGACGCCAATCCGTTAACAGCTGCAAATCCATCGGCAGGCCATTAGTGGCCGTCGGCCGGTCGTTAACAACTCTCTGCCGTTGATAGTAGCGAAATCCGTTGGTTTGAAGTTACTGGTTTGAGGTTTGAAGTTTGAAGGTAATGGGCCGTCGCTCAGCCGCCGTGGACAATACGTTTACTACTGCATAGCATGTGAATTAACCCACGGTACAGCAACTTTTTGAAATGCCTATAACTAACATGCATGGAGTTTTTACTATCTAGCACCACATTTGTCAATTTAAACATATAACAGATATGTTAATTATTACACTAATATGCGTCAATGTTTAATGATAGACCTGAAACCGGTGGTCGCCTAGAACATAATACATTGCAGTCTTGGTTTGCCTGCCTGGGCTCAGGAATCGACACATTCGCCGCTACATAGTACGCCGTGCAAAGAGTTTATATGCAAATATATCAGATTTTCGAACAAAAGGTGAAGAAGCATTTGCGAATATAAAATTCGTATCGTAGTATTAAAACAAAGTCCTTTGCAGTCAGCCGTCCATTTACCATCGCCCATCCGCTGAACCATCGGCTGGTGATTGCGTCGTTGATCAGCCGCCAAGAAATCGGTCGGCAGTTTCCTGTTGGCGGACCGTTTGGTATCAAAACCGGACGATGATAAACACTAATATTTGTACAAACGTTAGCTTCAAATAACATAAAATATTTAGGGCGTATTCATATTTCAACCGATCCGATACGGTAGAGTATGCGCAGTCTTATCAGATCCCAATTCGATGGTGTGATGTGAAAAAGATATATACTCACGGTATACGGAAGACGCATAATCCGGTTGTATCAGATTAAATCTGATGCAATATGAACGCAACTCGGATCGAAGCGGATCGGAATTGACGCAATGTGAAAGCGGCCTAATAATTGTGTATGTTTATGTCAATATTAATGTGGCAATCTTTATCAACAGAGGCTCCTGGACGCACCAGAACGCGATCATCCCCTTCCCCCAAACGGCTCCGAAGTTTTCAGCTTATGGGGTAGATCAAGCCTCGAAATTTAACAATTTTGAGTTGCCCTTGCAAACGTAAATTCCGAACTGGCTATTCCCTAAATAGAAATTCGCGCGCCAAACCGTTTATTTCAGATATACAGAGCTGTCACATAATTATTATCTATCCTTTTAGCGGTAGATTATTCGACATGAAAATTCATTACGATTTTTATATTGGGCTCCCCGTTGTTATTATACATATGATAGGTTATTATTAGTACATCCCACTATTAGGTAAATTAATTTAATTCCCTATGTACACTGTGAAACAAATGCAAACACAATGAATCTATGACGGCGTTAAGTTACTTGCACATTAACTGCATCCTTTTGGTATTTTGATTATCACCGAAAGCGCTGGATGTCTGAAACATCACAAAGTCACAATCAAATTTGGATATTGTTTGGTAGCGCGAATACAGCAGTTAGACGATGAATTCATAAAACGACACGATGACGCACTGTGACAGCTTATAATAATATTAGCATATTGAAACAGTCCTCTCTACTCGGAACAGCAACATCTCGGAACGACGGACCAGGTCATTATCGTTTTGCCAGGTGACTTCTACTTATTTACCGCGTTAAATTCACTTTATAAAAAATCTGTTACTATTTTATTTATAATACTAATTTAGGACATTATGCTGTCAAGAGTATGAAGCATAAAAGATTTGGTTTTACATTACAATTTTTTGGTTTAATTAGATACAAATTTCGCAGATATGTAACGAAAGAAAAGTTGTTTCATTATTTTTGCTTTTAATTCTGTGACATAAATAGTTCAAAAATTTTATGTGTTATATTTTTGTTTGCTCTCATACCTGTCGCGGATTCACCTGTAAGTCTTAGGCCGTGTTTACATTGCGTCTATTAAACCGATTCTATCTGAACCGTTTGTGGTGATATTGCATTTGATCCTATCCGATGAAATTCTGCTTTTGCCGTGTGCTGAGCGTATGGGTGGAAAAGAGCCAGATTTTCAAGTTTTGAGTTGGGTCGGCTATTGACGAACAATGTCCGGCTCTTGCGATGGAGACCCAGGCAGGGCTCTGCTCTTGGACTCCTAATAATAAAAAGTTTGCGATTCAAAGAACACATGAACAAATACTTATAGCTTTTAAGAGCCGAACTGAGGTTATCGTGACCGTTCTTGCGGCTGGCTGACAATTGTACTAGACTACTACGTATCATATGTCATAACTATGTTTGTTGTTTTAGTAGAGAAGTTGTAACTTGCCGCCTACAGCGTTTCTCGTTACACTAGGCTCGGTTCTCAAAATCAAGTCTTGAGCTTTGGGGTGGCTCGCTCCTTCAGACATCATGTCATTTCGTTTGCGCTATCGAATGTGAACGGATCGGGAAAAAGTGTGAAAACTCGATGATCGCATGCACGTTGTATGAACACGCTATATTCTATTACTTTACACGTGATAATACTTCGAAGCGGTCTGTAAAAGGAATTAATCTTAAGACGGCTGTTTTTCTAACACTCAAGAATATACTGGTTGCCAAAATTCGAAGCAAATAGTAAAACTGAACATTCAGATTTTAGTCAGAGCTACTCATAGGTCACTTGCAGTGCATAAAAAGGCTCCTTTCATATATTATAGATTAAATTCATATAATAACAATAATGTTGCTGAGTTTACAACATATATAGTAATTTTTCAATACTCAATCATTCTGTGATTTTCATAATGGTCAAATTCAGGTTGCAATTAAACTGTTTTCAATCTAACTAACACTGGCAACATCAAACCCATTAAACGCGCTGTTTCCTTTGACTGATCATGTAGCTTCTAATAATCAATCATGTTTTTCGTATCTTTTCTGAACCCGAATTGTTACCGAACGAGAGGATATCACCGATACACAGGAATAAGGCAAACCTGCATAGTCAATATCCGATCTGTTTTAGAAGAATATTATACATCTGTCCACAAAGAATTAAATGACCGATAAACTATTACTTCTTCGTAATAAACTTTAAACTGTTTTATACAGCAAATCAGGAACGAATGATATTGGAATTTATAAGTTAAATTAGTTTATTAATTTGAACAGAGTTCTAGATTAAAAGGTCGATATTAAAATATTTTGACACCATTTTCATTGCTAGGTATTGGCCTCATACACCATATATTCACGCATATGTATGTATATACGTGTATCATTGTCATATTTTTAACATATTCATCATGTCATATTTTTAACACAAATTTCAGTGTGACCTGAATTTTTACAAATTTCTAGCGTAGTATGCACGTATAACGTAACATTTTTTAAATTAATCACCCTTTTATTAATTTCACATGACAGTGTTAGCGAATTAAGATGCAAACAGGAATCATGACTGTATTTATTTGTCACTACAATCAGCAATAATATACTGTTAGCTCGTCTAGACACATAGTTTGGAAATATCACGTTAACTTGTGTAGAACAGTTTCCTTTATAAATGTTTGCAAAATGCAGACACATTTCGATACTTATCCTCAGTCCCTATAGCCTCCATATTTCAAATCACATGCGCCATAAGAAGTGGTTGCCCAACGGGTTCCCTTTATGGAGAACTGAGAGTCGCCGCGAAGCCGGAAATGTCCCCGTTGCCCTTCTTGTTTGAGCCCCCATCCTGCCCCACTGAGTAGAAGTAATGGATTCTAAAGTATGCAAAAATAGTATTTTTGAAAATATAAATTCTAAATAAACATCTAGTTCCTCCAGATCCCCAACTACCTATGTCTAAGTTACTAACCAAAGTGCCACAACTGTTATATTAATTCTTTTCCAATCTCAAGCAACGACTGACGTTTTATTGAGAAACCGCATCGTGCTCAATTTTTTTTCAACTCGAGGCGGCTCAACTAATCTGAAATTACTATATAAACATTTATTACAGGTAGTTAACAAAAAATGAATATGAGTAAATTTTTCTTTCACTATGAATTGTAAATTTAAATAATTTTTATTACTAAGTTTAATAAATTTTCATTATTTTATTGCAATTGTCAGTAAATAAACGACTTGAAAACAGATATATTTTAGCTTTTGCCAAGACCTTAAACTCTATTATATACCTATATCATCCGTAGCTGCGATACCATTCAACGATAGCAGCGACGCCATCTACCAGCAAACAAGTTGCCCAAAATTATTCTTTTACGAAAAATTTTAAATAAGTTTGGCAGTTACCATCTATAACTTTGACATGGTAATAATTTGAGTGCTTTGTGTCAAGTTATCAGTATCATGTTGTCATATAATAGTCGTAAACCTTGTCTTACGTCAATAACAGTATTAACTAAACTTTTGTCATGTATAGCTTTTGGGATAAGTTTTCATCGTTTAATTGAATAAATATGCCTTTTGGTGTTATTCGTATACGTCCCATTCTTTGCACAAATATATATACATGGTCTTGGCTGTATAAAACTGAAATCATGCTGGTAACATAAAAGCATTTATTGAAAAGTTACTATAAGTCTATGAATTTTAGAAGCCCGTCTTACACAGAGTCATAAGAATTTAAATGATTTTATTATATCGGCGAATTCACCTGGTCCGCTCTGTTCCAACCTAAAAGTGGAGATTTGAAAAATTAGGAACAACAGAGACACGTCTTTAACCTATATGGACCCAATTGTGACCGCTCGATCCGCGTAAGATCTATGGCTAAATGAAACCTAACCCACCCAGGAACTGACTGGTGGTTTCATTGATTATGACTACATAGATCGTAGCATGAATACAGTTTTAATACTAAGCTAATTTCAGATGTGATTTATATATAAAGTTATAATAATTATATATTATACTATAAACGACTTCAATAAATAATTATTGAACACCTGAATATACCCGAGATACATATCAATTAAATAATCTTGCTAGTCACGATATTTTATTAAATAAACAGGTAATAAAGTATAATATCTAATAATTACGACCATGGAATATCGTGATTAATATCGTTTTAATAGGTAAGTAATTAGAAATTGCTTTAGCTTTAAATCTTATTGAAAACATGAATAAAATACGAACCGGTACTGAACTCACTGAAATTATTATAATAGCTCAATAACAATCCTAGGAAAATTATAATTCCTAGTATATATAAACCTGAGGTCCAATAATTTATGATAGATAAGTTGCAACAGTTCCGCTCAATTTCTGAAATTGCACCGACAACTTGGATTGCTCTTAACCGCTGTTCAGAACTTTAAAATACGATTGCCGAGCGTCAGATTATATCTTTCAACGAACGAATATTTTCTGTACCAAAATAACGTTTTTAAGCATAGTATAAACTGCTATCATAACATTTTACAGCATAAATTCTAACGATTAGCTCGTGAGTAATGCCCTCAAATCCAGAAGTGGCATCGAAAACTAGCAGCACTCTATACCGCTGCTCAGGACCGTGGAATACGATTGGAGAGCTTCAGGTTGCATTTATGAACGCATGTCGTGGATATTATAATCCTTGCACTGGTGAATGTTTTCCATTTGAATTTGGCTATCGCGCTGACGATTTTAGCGCACTATGGGTCGAACCGTATGCTAGCGTTGTGTATGGCATTGCTTATCCAATACTTTTAATTGCAACAATCGTTGTAAACATTTTCGTTGTACTTGTCCTAACGAAACGTCATATGAGAACTCCGACCAATACCGTGCTACTGTATATGGCAATTTCAGATCTTTTCGTGGCGATTGTTCCATTTCCATTTCTGTTCATTTATTTTATGCTCAATTATCGTTCGACACTTGCTGAAGATTTACAAACTTGGTGGTGTTATTTGGCTCACTATTCGGCGACCGATGTTCTTCCGCCAATTTGTCATAATGCAGCCATTTGGTTAACTGTTTTACTTGCTGCCCAACGCTTTGTCTACGTACGTTGGCCATTACGTGCGTCAAGCATTTGTACCGTTCGACATGTTAATATAGCATCGATTGCAATTGTAACGCTTGCATTTTTAGGTAGTTTACCGAAATTTACCGATATTGCAGCGTATCAAGTTGTCAATTTTCAGCTATTTACAAATCCTTCGAATGTTTCAAGTCCTTCATCTTCGCCAATTTGTCGTCATAATTCAAGCACTTCTGAGACGTTCTGCAATCCTTCTACCACTTTCGCTACAAATCGAAACACTTCATACCCGGGAGTAACGGTTGTTCCTGAATATGAAAATGTCGACGACTATAGACTTTTAGTCTCAAAACAACTATGTGTCTATCATTATACAGATTTAGTATCTATTCTTGGTGAAAATCAATATTTTAGCACTTACTACTGGACTCGAGCTGTAGTATTTGTTCTAATACCTTCGTTTGCTCTAATAACACTAACAATATTACTTTCTGTCGAGTTGCGAGCTGCTAGACGTCGACGATGTCGATTACACGAAAATCAACAGCAAATACAACAGCAACGACAACAGCAGCAACAACAACAACAGCAACAACAACAAATTGCTCAAGCAAGTACCCAGCCAGTATCAAATCAAGAACCGCAATTGTTGCAAAATGAACACTTGCGGTTAACGGCAACATCAACGAATGGGGCAATATGTCAGTCTTCTCAGCTGTTAAGTAGTTCATCGTCGCCACTCGCCTCGCAACAAAATGTTTCACAGGCGTCCCAGCAGATTCAGCGTAGGCAACAGCCACAACAAGTACAACGACAAGCAAATCGTGATCATACAACGCTTATGTTGGTTATTATTGTGATGCTATTTTTGGTTGTTAACCTGCCTCAAGGTTTAATTCTTGCCCTATTTTGTATTCAGCAAACGTTTCAAGTAATTCGACTCGTTGGACGACACATTGCAATTGCTATGATGATCGATAATATGCTCATCCTTGCCACATATCCGTTAAATTTTGCCATTTACTGTAGTATGAGTTCAGCCTTTCGTGATACGTTTCGAGCGCTATTTTGTCGCGGGATTCAAGTAGATCTCCGTCGAACGTCGATGTATCATCAAGAAAATCATATGGTCAATAATTCGATACGAAATGGTACGACGGGGATAGGGAATGGCACTCGAGCTCCTGTGAGTGCAATTAAATTTGGTAAAATATTCAGTAAAGGAAGACGAAACAATTACAACAACAATCATACTAATAAGCAGCAAGGCACGTTTCCAAATCGAAATGGCACCGAAGAAAAGTCGTTATTAAACAAAGTTTATCGAAGTCCACCGCTTTCGAACGACTCTCAGCTATGACGAGATATTCATGGTGAAAAAAACTAAACCAATTATATACTATATCAGCTCAAGACAGGATGAGAAGCGTAATGTTGTATCTTTAAAAAGCACAGTATAGTACAGATAGTTCGGATGGAGTTAGCTCTGGTCTTTGGCTGCAGCTCAGTCTCCATGTATCTAATACTAATAGAATCTTAATACACTTTGTGCCCTTGATCATGCGGCACTATACCGTTCATTTGCACTTGATACGGCATATTTTTTGTCATTTCTTACCAAATTACTGATTATTTTTAACTAAATTAAACACAACGTTAATGATTTTTCAGGTATGTTATATCTAAAGACGTTAATTGTAATTGTGGACGCAGATTATATCTAGTAACTCGCAAGGTTGAGTGAAACGGAGCGAGCAGAGTTTCATCAGATGGTTATTCTGTGTAACCACTTATAACAGGCTTTGTGTTTGATGTATATACTATACTAAAACCTCTAGAACCATGATCCCGTTGAGAACTGTAAAATTTCGTCGGTCTAAACCCGTCGTAAGCAACTAAAACCGCACGAAGTGTTCGTACGAGATTCTAGATAACCAAACTATCGTACCCAGCGTACCGACATAACTATTCATAGAACATTGTTCATGCCCTGTACGCATTACAGAACTAAATTACTGAAGACATACTATATATATTCTGGCTATTGGGTTCCTTGACTCTAAATCTATTGAAAGCATCTGAAAAGGCATAAAATATTCGCTCTGGACTCTAGATATCCAAATCATCACATTCAAGTTGCCAACAATCTATATAGACCTTTATTGGTTCGCTGCACGCAATACATAACCAAAAAATAGAAGCTTACTACATTTCGGAAATCGGCTTCGTTGATCGTAGCACCCTTTAAACACAATGAAAGGTGTAATATAGTCAAATTGGGGTGTATATAGTAAAACCATCGTATCTAGTGCGCTTGATAACCTTATAGGCACAAATTGTAAAGTGAAAACACACAATAACTTGCCCAAAATTTAGAGCTAAATTTTTAAATATGGCAAAGGGTCGACGAACCATATTCGGCGTAAATCGGCTCAGGATGTGGTTCCACAAAAAAGTCGTGGTCAACGAACTTGTGATCTCGATGAGCTGATTCTGAAAGTGTGGTCTTGGTTTTTCGATGCGAAACCAGTGTCGCAAAATAGAAAGACTGTTACCTGTATAATCAGATTAAGAAAGAAACTGTAAAAACGTCGTTTTGTCATTTTGACAATGAAGATGTGGTCGGAGCTGTTCGTGTTCAACGAAAGGGCAGATCTTCATCACTTTTGCTATATTTGCGAATAAATAAATTGTCGAAATCTATCCACACGAAGATGAATTTTATGGATGACGAAAATTTAGAAAAACAAATTTTCACGATTTCCCCCGGCGAACTTTGTGAAAACATTGCTAGTTTCGTTCGCTCTGTTTCAAATAGAATATCATCCAGCTCTCCCTGCTCCTGTGAGAACTACACTGTGTTAATATGAAAAAATTTCATAACATTTACATTTGCTTTGTAATTCATACTCTGTAAAAAAATTGTTACATGCATTAAAATTTTGTGCACACCCGGTCAAAGTTTTTTCCATGTCGTACTATTGACACTACACACAGATACGAGATTAGCACTTTTTTCCTATTCAATGATCTATAAATAATTTTTGCTATTAAACCAGGAAACATTACTTAATTATTTATTTATTTATTAAATATATAATTATATTTTATTTTTGAATGCAAATATAATAGTGTTGCAAATCATAACATATCCAGAGACATTGAAGCACAATTCGAAGCAGTTGCGACTATTGTGTCAAACCCACATAGGTGAGCAGCAAATATATTCATTCGAGCTCGAAGTTCTTCTTAGTGTACAGATAAGACTGGCTTGAGTGTAAAGTGGTTGCACGACCAGAAAAATTTCACGTTCATTTTTTGTAGCCCGTAACTGTACTATAGTGTTTTAGTTATTTTTTTGAATAACCTATATATGGATTAAAAGTTTTATGCACTCTGAGTTTAGGTATAATGCTCGAAATTAATATATAGTGTATGGGGTCTTCTGATAAAGTGTTTGAAGACTTGATAAGTGTTTATTTTATCATTTGAAAAACATAGAAATTCATAACGAACGTTATTGAATATGAGTTAATAATATTAAGCATAAACTTTCTAAATTTAGTCACTTTGATGCACAAAAATTAAGCATATAAGTTCAAAATTTGACTATATTTCTATGTTCAGACCTTGGCGTACTTCTGTGCTTTGCTCATAATTGTTTTAAAAATTACTATTTGCAGAAAAACAACTTGGCGAAAAATTTACGATTCATAAGTTTCATATGCATTATTGCAGTATCGTCGAATGCAGATTAAATGAAAACAAAACTTTATAAATATAATTTCCTAAACGTGCACATTATTCTGTGACCGCTACATGTCAATAAGACGGCCGATTTGTAACCATACGACTGTGAGCCTAAGGTTCACAAGACGTGCAGTGAAATAGATTTTTTACGATATTTACTATAAAATATCCTGAAAAAAATTTCATTGCAATTTTAATTCTTATAAAATCTATGATGTCTTCTATAGAAGCATCGATAGTAGGGTGTTTTCATGATTCAGATGTCAAAATAACTGGGTTTGTATTAAAAATATTTTATTAAAAGCATATTGAATGTATTACGGTGTTACAAGGGCCTAAGGTGAACAAGACGTGTAGTGAAATGGATTTTTTTGCGATATTTACTATAAAATATCCTGAAAAAAATTTCATTGCAATTTTAATTCTTATAAAATGAATGATGTCTTCTATAGAAGCATCGATAGTAGGGTGTTTTCATGATTCAGATGTCAAAAAACTGATTTTGTATTAAAAATATTTTATTAACTGCATATTGAATGTATTACGGTGTTACAATGGCCTAAGGTGAAAAGACGTGCAGTGAAATGCATTTTTTTGCGATATTTACTATAAAATATCCTGAAAAAATTTCATTGCAATTTTAATTCTTATAAAATGAATGATGTCTTCTATAGAAGCATCGATAGTAGGGTGTTTTCATGATTCAGATGTCAAAATAATTGATTTTGTATTAAAAATATTTTATTAACTGCATATTGAATGTATTATGGTGTTACAATGGCCTAAGATGAACAAGCCGTGCAGTGAAAAGGATTTTTTGCGATATTTACTATAAAATATCCTGAAAAAAATTTCATTGCAATTTTAATACTTATAAAATGAATGATGTCTTCTATAGAAGCATCGATAGTAGGGTGGATTCATGATTCAGATGTCAAAATAACTGATTTTGTATTAAAAATATTTTATTAACTGCATATTGAATGTATTACGGTGTTACAATGGCCTAAGGTGAAAAGACGTGCAGTGAAATGCATTTTTTTGCGATATTTACTATAAAATATCCTGAAAAAAATTTCATTGCAATTTTAATTCTTATAAAATGAATGATGTCTTCTATAGAGAGTGGTGTTTTTGTTGATGCAAATGTTTTGTTTAATTTTTTTGTTGTGTTGGGTGGCGGGGCGCTGTTTTTTGCGTTTTCCAATATCCTGAAAAATTCATTGATTTAATTCTTATAAAATGAATGATGCTTATAGAAGCATCGATAGTAGGGTGTTTTCATGATTCAGATGTCAAAAAACTGATTTTGTATTAAAAATATTTTATTAACTGCATATTGAATGTATTACGGTGTTACAATGGCCTAAGGTGAAAAGACGTGCAGTGAAATGCATTTTTTTGCGATATTTACTATAAAATATCCTGAAAAAAATTTCATTGCAATTTTAATACTTATAAAATGAATGATGTCTTCTATAGAAGCATCGATAGTAGGGTGTTTTCATGATTCAGATGTCAAAATAACTGATTTTGTATTAAAAATATTTTATTAAATGCATATTGAATATATTACGGTGTTACAATGCGGTAAGCGAGTTAATTTTCGTTACAGATTTTCTACTTGATAGAAGATAATGACTGGCCGTACAGTTTCCGGTGTAACATTGTACTACTACAAACTTTGATAGAAAAAACTGACTAGCTGTACGTTTCGGGTATGAACTTGTGCTACTCCGAAATTTCATAGAAAAAACTGACTGGCCATACAGTTTCGGGTGTAAGATCGTACTACTCCAAACTTTTATAGAAAAAAAAACTGACTGGGAGTACGTTTCGGGTATGAACTTGTGCTACTCCGAAATTTCATAGAAAAAAACTGACTGACCGTATAGTTTCAGGTGTGAGATTGTACTACTCCAACATAAAACTTCTGCTATTGCGAGAACTTGAAATCATGCTATGGTCACTAACGACTTATACCGAATTGCTGGGTATCTGCGTTAATGTTTTAAACTGTAAACTTGATTTCGTGTTTTATACAAGAATAAAAATCTAATTTTATATATAATTCATATTTATGTTGCATCTGCAAATAAAAATATTTTCTTTATTGCAATTATTGAAAATATGTATAATACTAAACATGTGCTTAAAATAAATAATTTTCTCTCGAGTAAGTAAAGAAAGTATTTGATCAAATTTGAGGCAAATTTTGTAGTTCAGACTGTTTATATATTACAAGTGGGCTAGATAATTTTGCTGAAGTTTGTTTACTGTTGTCATAAAAATACAAGCCTACGGACTTTAAAATTGTCAACACTTAATGGATAAACCTGGGGTCCTTCGTGGTTCAGCATGAATACATATATTTAAAAAGGCGCTTTTGTTTGAAATGCATATTTATACGTGAGAAGTCTAAGCTTGCACTAGAAGATATTTTATTTTGCTGCACCTTTCAGAATTTATACGAATGGGTTTCATAACAATTTTCGTGCATCGTAATGTACTGTATACTATATTTCATTTATTTCAAAGCATATATGTTCGTAATTTAAAAATTACGTCACTAGATTTATCTTTAGGTGGAAAATTTGAGGCCCATAAAAAGCATCAAATCTTGGCGCTCAATGTTAGTCTTCAATTTCTAATCTTATGCAGCCTTCACAGATAGTTGTGTGCTGAAATGCCCATCGTGACAAAATTTTTCAAACAGCTGCTACATAAACAGTGTAACTTTTAAACTAACTGCAGCAGAAACGGTGCAACTTTTAGAAGAACTGCTACAGAATTGTGTGGCTTGTTTAAAAAACCAGCTAACAACAGTATGTCACTTTTACAAAAGCTGCTACCGATACTGCGTCAATTTTAGAAAAACTGCTACAGCAATTGTTTCACTTTTATAAAAGTGCTACATAAGCTGTGTCACTTTTATAAAGAAACTGCTACAGAAATTCTGCCACTTTTGATAGAAATTGTTACAAGTCGCTTTTTGAATGAGACCCCGCTTGCCTAGGTATTATGATACAGTTCCTAAACTCTAAATTGAACATGGTGTATGATAATTTATTCTAGCGGCAAGGATACGCGTTACCCAGGAATATGTAGAATATTGCAGGAAAGGTATATATTGGCAGCGGATGTGTCATAAATAATATATGCTAGAAAACAATGTACAAATGCTGAAAATATGGTTATATTTCTAAATTCCCGGGCGCAGCGTGCAAATAACACCGCTTTCCTAAACTTTAACATAGTTAGCTATGTAGAGATGAGAATTTCGACCCGCAGCCTAGCCGATACCGGTTCATCCCAGTCGACAAACCCGGCCGGGCAGGCCGGATTACAAACGGCGAAAAATTCCAGTATTTTCTTACTTATAGTCAAAGATCGAATCACTGATAAACAGTTTGATAACCTAGAGTTTATGTTAGAATTTGATTGTCGCGCTATTTCACGTTTATTTTATATCTTTATACCGCCTGTTTCTGGGGCCAGGATGAAGTCCACAGTATCTCTTGATTCAAATAGGATCAATTGTTCCAAAGCCATAACTGATAATAGTAAAATATACACAAACTTTGGCTTAATTTAAGGATTTTAACTATTCCGTGGTTTAGACGATACTGCGAAAATGTCGATGATTTATTGTATAGCGTGAAGGTACACATAAGGTCAAAATTTAAACTGAATACCGCCATCCAGTAGCATCTTTTCTTAACAAATGTAAAATACCTGGGCGATTTTTACATAAAATTGGTTATTTTTGCTCTATTACTAATTCTCCAAAGTGATCGGCTAGATAGCACGCCTGGGATGCAAGAGTTCCTATCACGTGTACGATTTCTAAATGTAACGCAGTTTCTGTACCGGATATTTTCTGTGGCAGTTTTTCTAAAAGTGACCAGCTTTTGTAACAATTTTTTCTAAAAGTGACACTGTTTGTGTAGTCTGTAGTAACTTTATTAAAAATGTTGCTACAATGTGTGGTTTCTCCGCATAACTCTCTGTGAACACTGCATAATATGCTATATTTTCTAAAGTTAGTTCTTTACTATTTATTTTTTTATATTTTTACTATTATTTTCAAATGATGCAAAAAACAGTTATTGGCCGAACTTAGTATTCTGGCAATATTTGTGTCAAAATCATTGACATGTCTGGCGCATTACATCGAAATGGACAGTTAATATATCTAGGTATATTTTTTGTGTTTTTGGTTTAAACCTGGTTCAAAAATGCTGCAGAGACCTGCAGACTGGTTTCAAATGGTGGAAATTGTTGTGTACAAACTATAAATCTTATTATATGAAGCAGCGCACAGTGACGGAAAGAAAAAATGCAATTATTGGTGAAACCTAATGAATATAGAAACCAATTTTAAGATTATGATGGTAGTAAAAACACCAAATGTGCAAAGCATGACTTTATCAACTCATAAACTGTAAGAACATATGCAAGGATTGTTACAATTAGCAGCTTTTCTAGCAAAGTAGCCATCGAATTTACGGCATACCGTGAAACAATATGTAGAGATTATATAACGAAATTTCATCCATAAACTTTTGGGAAGCAGAATGATAAAAAAATCAGGCAACAATATACACACCTTAATGAGATTGATCTAGCGAGGTGGATATAACATAAACAGAACAAATTAATCTCATAAAATTGCCAAAAATGGACATAAATATAAATATTTTAAAACGTTTTAAAGTTTATACACTCAGGTCAAAAATTAGCCACTTTCGTATGAAAATTTACGACAATTTAAAACCTACTGCTGCTGGATATTGTCTGCGTTATGTAAATAGCTAGGAATTTTCCAGATAAACAGTAAAATCGCATTGATAAAAATACATCAAAGCAAACAGTGAGCAGTAAATCTTTATTAATAACAGCCTCGTGTATTAAAATGTACTATTTCTGGATATTGTGTGCGTTACGGAAAAAGCTAGAAATTTTCCAGAAAAACGGTAAGATCTCATTGGTAAAAATAGATCAAAGCAAACAGTGAGCAGTAAATCATTATTAATAACACCCTCGTGTATTAAAATGTACTGCTGCTGGATACTGTGTGCGTTACGGAAATAGCTAGGAACTTTCCAGATAAACTGTAAGATCTCATTGGTAAAAATAGATCAAAGCAAACAGTGAACAGTAAATCTTTATTAATGACACTCTCGTGTATTAAAATGTACTGCTGCTGGATAGTGTGTTCGTTACGTAAATAGCTAGAAATTTTCTAGATAAACTGTAAGACCTTATTGGTGAAAATAAATCACAGCGCACAGTCAGCAGTAAATCTTTATTAATAATAACACCATCGTGTATAAATTTGCATCGTATATTGCCAAACTGCTTAACGATTCGCTAGTCCAGTATGCCGTGCTACATAGGCTTGCAGGCGTGTTACGCACACAGGGTGTACTTGGCTCGGAGCCAAACGATCCAAGTTCAGTCCGTTCGTGCGGCAAAATATTGCTGTCCGAAATGGATATTTTCATTTGTCGTCATGAAATGCAGGGGTGCAGCACAAAACGCAATGCCACATCATGCATGAGCTTAAGAGAGTCTTAAGCAAAATAACATGAACTTTTTACTTAAGACAAATATCAGATATAAAAATAAAAGTTCGGTTTTGTATCGATTCTGAGAGCACACGATGTTATTAAAATCGTCAGAACTTTCTTTTTGCCCTACTATAACTGCATTATAACATTAAAATGTTGACCTAGGTAATGTCATGCGTCGTGTAACTGTGAAATTCTTCACGGTTATTTTCAATAAAAACGAACTATTCATTTCCATTTATTTTCCGCAGAACCCTTTCAACAACTAAATTCAGCATATAAAATAAAAAAATATTTTCTGGAAACACATTTTAAACTTTTCTCGCAATTCAACTCCACTTCCGTTTTCGGCATTGTGAATAGTGAATGTTTAATCCTAAGTTTGCACTGTACGCATATTTTTGGATGCATTTTTATATTATATATAAACTTATATACATTTAGATATTAATAACAATAATGGGATTTGTAACCTAAAATTTAAATATACGTATATGTAAATTTTTCAAAATGAACAGAGACGCATTTGAGAGGTCAAGTTGTTTTGTCGGTCATTCTAAAAATTCTGCTTCTGATTTAGTTCTTTTTCCTGACGAATGTTTATTTTTGCTGGACATGGTGAAACACTATTAAAACATTTTCTTTTGTACTTTGGCGTGTCAGCTTTATACTTGATTACATGGCATCTATTACCTTTGCCACAAACTGCATCTTTAGGTAATAGCCAGTTACACAATAAGTTAAATTAATTAAGTTTGCAGTGTGTCGAGTAAGTGGTAACGGTGGATTATCTCATATTATGAGCGACTGCTAAAATATAGACAATAATGTTGTACTGAATGCAGAAAATTTTGCACATTACTGTTTGTTGTTTATACAAAAGCGCAATTATGGTTTACGCCCCTAATTTGTCCTCAAGCCTAAATAACGATTCAAAGCAAGGTTTCAATCACAACAGTGACAGTTGTCTATTCGTCTTCCCCTCAAACAACAACAACAACAACAAGAAAGTTTATTAACAATTTGCATACTGATAAAGCAGGAGAGCCAACGAGGTTCCCGTGCGGCTGGCACCGACAAACAGAGACCCGACTTGTCCCATAAAATTGGGGAGACATTATAATTGGGCCTTCCAACAATAAGAAAAGTAAGAATGAAAAAGTCCGGACATTTTTAACAAGGTATAACAACATTTAACAAGGGTGTAGGTAAATATCATATTATTCCCGTGTGCACTGTCGTTATGAATTATATATTAACAGAAGATTTCTCAAATAGACAAAGCAGACAGATATTCTGCAATAAACTTAAGATTAACCCACTAAACATTCTTATTTTGCGATGTAGGATTCAAATCCATTATTTCTGAATAAATGGGAGTTCAGTTCACTGTTTAGTTAACAATTAGCGGTTTACAACCAATCATTAACAGTTCATTGACGTTTGTTAGCTTTGCAATAATACGAATAGTATCCATTCGTGAGCAAATTAAATATCACTGTATCGTCACAAATGAAACTGTCCTATCGTTCGTCAGTCATTGTTCTGATACCTAACCATTTTTATGCAAACTCTCTGGAATTTTGCTCACTAACAAATTTTATATTCACTAACAGGAAATAATTGATTTTCGGTTGACTAGAAGCTACTCAGTCAACAAACAAATTTATAGAAAATAACAGAATAGAGTAGGCTGTAAGTACAAGTTCTGCATTTTCGTAAAAACAAGTTTTTACAATTAGTCTGTAGAGTTGCAATAAATACGTACTTGTGTGTACTTCCTAGCCTATGAAGAATCGGGCCACTAATTCTATAGCAGTCTGAAACAACTGTTCCTCTTACTGAAATGATACTTTCATACATGAGTTTAAGATTCTAATAATCTGACAACCATAGTTGTAATTGGTTTAAAATATTAAAGTAAATTTTGAAACGACATAATCCTGGAACTAAGATTAGTTTTAATTTTGTGCAGAATTTAGCGATGTTTCTACAAAATGCAGCCATTTCCAAATTATGCTTTCATACTGGAGTTTAACATTCTAATAATCTGGAATTTTGCTCACTAACAAATTTTATATTCACTAACAGGAAATAATTGATTTTCGGTTGACTAGAAGCTACTCAGTCAACAAACAAATTTATAGAAAATAACAGAATAGAGTAGGCTGTAAGTACAAGTTCTGCATTTTCGTAAAAACAAGTTTTTACAATTAGTCTGTAGAGTTGCAATAAATACGTACTTGTGTGTACTTCCTAGCCTATGAAGAATCGGGCCACTAGTTCTATAGCAGTCTGAAACAACTGTTCCTCTTACTGAAATGATACTTTCATACATGAGTTTAAGATTCTAATAATCTGACAACCATAGTTGTAATTGGTTTAAAATATTAAAGTAAATTTTGAAACGACATAATCCTGGAACTAAGATTAGTTTTAATTTTGTGCAGAATTTAGCGATGTTTCTACAAAATGCAGCCATTTCCAAATTATGCTTTCATACTGGAGTTTAACATTCTAATAATCTGGCTAACATAGTTTTAAATATTTTAAGATATTAAAGTAATATTTGAAAACAACAATTCCTAAAACTAAGATTAGTTTTAGTTTTGTACAAAATTTAACGATGTTTCTACAAAATATTGCCATTTCCACACGCCTTGAATATTAACATACTTGAAAACTTCTTGATATTCTTGAAAATTCTAGCTATCAGAAAGTGCAGTGCCTTTTACACAAAAATTTTTTATCTCCGTTAGGTTACTCAAAACGTAATAATGCCAAAGCTTAAACACTTGATCGACGTCTGGGGTGTTTACAATTTGTAGTTGTTATAACCGCGGACATCTACAATTTTTTAAGTATATATGGCAGTTTACTATCGTTACTGCGTGAGATAGTTCCTGCAATGAAAAACATCTCCACGCTAAGAGAAAACATTAAAATGTTTGTTTTAATGCTCAGTAAAATTATTGTGGTTTATAGATCAACGTTGTTCTTGACGACTTCAGTACTGCAAAGTAGTATCACAACGGTCACAGCTCAGAAACGTATATGAAGGTATTCGTAGTGTTTTAGCACTTATTGGCTTAGAATTTCGCTCTCTAAGTACTGAGATATGACGACGTGGTTGCTCGTATCTTTAAGACCTCACAGTGTAATCGATAAACAACACGTAGCCAAACGCACGCTACTCAACGAACTGAGATAATGCACTACTTTTATCATTATTAGTTGCATAGGAACAGCTACACAGGCTAAAGGAATAATTTTACTAGTTGTATAAATACAAAAATTATAGGTGCGGTCGAAATTCCGAAGCCCCCATGCCCCAGCTTAGCAGCTCTGCCTACGGGTCTGCCCTAGCTTTAAGTGTTAGAAACGTAACTGATGCTGATTGGTTTGTCCAATGTTCTGTTAACGCTGTTCGCTTTGATACAATTTTTTAAGGTAAATGGGGTACATTTCAGTGTAATAAGTTTTACAATTTTTCAGATCAACTGTGTTTTTTCGTGTGTGACGTTTCACCTAGAATTCACAGTATTATACACAAGCTTTAAGACTGAAAATTACCTACAAAAAATCGTTAAAATTTCTAATGTTTGTTACAAACACATTGCGCAAGAGCTCAATTATATCGTTTTGTCACCAAAGAGGGTGTTACAAGTATAATTGCTTCGTAGAAAATAACTTATTTAATGGAAATCAGTTCAAACTATAAAGGTTAAATTATCATATTTTACGCCAAATATAACTATCAGAAAAATATATTGCGAATGAATTAATGCATCATTTACCTTAAGATGTGTGCACTTAGAGCCGGATTCTGTCACATGGCCAATTCCGGCGCGTGACAAAAACGCATAGCCACATCCGGCCCTTCATAAATAAAATCAATAGCTAAGCTATGCTAGCATGTTTGTACGGGGCCGGGAGCGTCTCAGAGTTTGATAGCCGGGACGGGCTCCTGAAAAAATATTTATAACATTCAGTTTAGCAGATTGTGTTATATCGAAAATATTTAATTCTAGGCCCAAAAAAGGCAGGATTAGTAGTAATTAAAAGCAAAGCACATAAATCCAGGCAAAATTAATACATAAATATCGCTATTTCAAAATTTTTGTTTAAGCGTCGTTCACAAGCCAATCTATTAGCTATGTAAAACATGCTTTTTCATGCATGAAAATTATGCTATTGTAACTGGAAGGATGTTTTACGAATATATGACCATAACTATCATCAATTTCCATTTTTTGCGTTTATTACTTCCTCGTCGTCATATATTTCCGGCTTTTAGAACCGATTCCGGCACTTGTGACAATTTATCAGCCCGATTTTACTATTAGCTAAATACATTTGTAGGACCTGGTTCGGCCCAGAAAATGTCACATTGGCTGACCGCGGCCGGCCAAGCATGACTTTAGAGCCGCGACAGACTGTGACAAAATCTGGCACTGCTGCCACATCTTAAGGTAAATGATGCATAAAAATAGTTCAGTAATTATCAGCAAATGTTGGTGGTCATTTTTCCTTTTGTCTTTAACTCTTTCCCATGTAGAGTCACACATCTGTAACCGCGTACATTGCACGCGATGACTTGAGCTAGTTTGCCATGGGGCGTACGTTTGCACACGAGAACTGAGAAACGGCTCCTCGATAGCGTAGTGGCTAACGTACATGGCTGAACGATTCAGGCTCAATGCGCCGCTGCGGCAAACGTTACTTCAACATTGCACGAAACGCATATAAATTCATGTGGAAAAATGTTAATAATAGAATGCGCAGCCATTTATTTTTATTAAATATTTTATTTATATATATATAAAGTCAGTTTAGTAATATGTGTAGTACCTATCTATTTTCTCAGGACACCGGGCTGTTTAAGCTAAATTCAAAACTAGTTTCTACCTAGTATACAGTTCTTACCTTTCGAGTCTGTAGTATTATACGTACATTTCGATTCTTAGTAAATTAGTTATCAAATTTTTTTAAATTAATGCATGATTTTCATATATCATAAGCGCCGACTCATTACTATTGCTTTGCACTTTAAGACGAGTTACCCATACGCACAATCGACACCTCTCTGCTGTCTATGCTACAACTGGCTTGTAACAGAGTCTGCCGTGCATTCAAAGACTTTAAATATATAATCTATGTTAGAATTTTGATTATTGATCTAAAAGCGGCAGTTAACTTATAATGCTATTCAAAAGTCCACAACAATTGCTGCCAACTCTTATTTATTTAACGATAAAAGTGGTAGAAGCACAGCTATATTTTGAACAACCTAAGTCTTACAACCAAAATCATGCCGTAAATCAACCTTCGTCCAATGGTAGTAGCACTTCATTTCATATTCAGTCAACACCATTCGAAGCGTATCAAATTGAATGCTATCCGTTTAGTGCAATTCGGCAGCTTCATCTCGAATTTATTATGCGTACAACGATTTACTATTATGGACCGACACATCAAAGTGATGTCGTTGTACAATTTCACTGCGACTCTATCGATGTGGTTTTTCCACGATATGCATCAGTAGACGAGTGGAACAATGATGATATAGCTAATCTTCAAGTTAGTTTAGGATGCTTTACAGTTTTAACTCAGCACTGTTTGACCGGAAGCTGACTTTTCTAAATTTACTGTGTCTGTGAACGATCTATCATACATGAATTAAGTTGCATTCTGGGTAGCCACAAATTAACTGAAGCCGGCTAAATGAATTGAACCAGGATAGTTTAACTCAGAGTGGCTCTCGTGAAATCAATGCAATAAAACAGCACTGTTGCTCACATGCTTTAGGCTCCTCAAGAATAACTAACAAATGCCAGCTCGCAATGCAACGACCTGAGCTGATGTATTTACTTCGCACTGCATCTAAAACAAAAATACTTCCGTTTAAGCGTATATTAATTCATAAGATGGTATATCAATCTTTAAATACACAATATTTTGATACAAATTTGAATCTAAATTTAATCTTCATATTAATGCCATCGATAGTAGGAGTTTCAAAAGCCAGTAAATATTTTAGCTAATACAAAAGTAGTAAGAAAGGCAACATTCAAAATTTTGGCATTTATTTGAGAGTTTTAAGAAAGGTTATATACTGTATTTTAATACACGTAAGCTTTATTTGTCTTAAACTGTGTAGTGTGTTTATAATGTATGTCATATAGTCAAATAGTTTATTACTAATCAAAAACTGCTGCTAGCAACAGTTTGTAGCCTCCTTTTATGATTTTCAAAAAGCTGCATGGAAGACGTTTATTTCTGGTTAGTAATTCGTTGTGTAGAAACAACTTAACTTCCGGTACACGGACGCTGATATTTATGAAGTTACCGCCATGTAATTTATCCAAAATGATTTTCTGGGCTATTAACCTAAAATATTAGTTTAAGACTACAAGACTATATTTTTTAGTGATTGACCAGAATTTAAATGCAAGCCAGGTACGCGCACAGTTATAAACCTGATTCATTAATAAATAGTTAGGTAATAATAAAAAGCTAATTCTACACAAAGATCATAAAATTAAATGCTTCAAATTTAAATATTTAAATTAGTGAATTCCCAACTACCGCTGGGCCTTCAGTATGCTAAATTCGAGAAAAATACGCAATTGTTGTAACGAATCCACAGCGTTATAGAAAGTGCATAACTCAATATGCTATTTTGTCGTAAAGATATAGTCACCTAGTTGTGCCATTTATTGCTTTCAGCTATGTCTAAGCTGAAGTCTGCGATGCCGACGGTCCAAACTTTTACTGGCCTCAGGATTCTATTTTTGGCAGGTTTGATGTTTTGTTTCCCTTTTTTCAGTTATCATTAACATCCAACAATTTTTATGGTAGTTGGGAATCCGCCTACCTATGTGCTTAGTACTCTGATTGTGCAAGTTAAATTGTAAGTTTTATACGATATCTATTGAAGAAAGGAGAAGATTGCAGATGGTCAACTCCTAGAAAGCCTGGAGTCAATTCAACTCTTGGTAACGCTACTGTTTGCCCCACTGACAAATATCTCACTGGTTTATCAAGACTTGAACCTTGGGAGTAAGATTATATTTTTGTGTTCTAAATATGTATATATTCCATGTTTTTCTAGCGATCTAATTGATCCTAAGATCACTGAGTCATCGTATACGGTCGATGGCGCAATCATTTGCGGCAAACATTTTTCATTAGGGACATGTGCATTCATTGAATGCATAAACAGTCCATAAACATGGTACTATTTTGTTACGTTATACTATCCCAAACCCTATGTATGTGCGTTGTATTAACGGTAGTGATAACTTGTTACTGAAAAAATGTATTATTTATTAATTTAAATTTAATGTGATCAGCCCATTTAGCGAAACAATATATTTGGAAAAAATTTTTTAATATTGATAGCCGCTAATTCATTGTGGGCAATGTCATGAGCAGGCATTGTTTGCCCTTCAATGTTAGGTTAAATATGGGAAATTAAGCTAGGCAAATCTACAAGTATAAAATACAATTTGCCCAACTATCTCAAAATTTCCTCGCGTCTGCGGCGTGTATAGGGGCGGAGGTGGTTGGTTGTAGATAGTGATGAGCCTTCAGGAGAGGAGGGCAAATATGAGTTGAGGATGCTTCGACCCTCAAGGTGCACCTCATATGATTTACGCGTTGCTTAAAGAAACATGCAGCCTCAAAAATGAGCCTAACATCTGTTATTTCACAGTTATTGTGGGATAGCCAGCATTTTTGGCGAAGTCATAGGGGTAAATGTGACTCTAGTCCCATTGACATCGCAAAACGGAAAGGCCTGAGATAGGGCCCAGCAATATTTCGTATTTTATACATTCCCAGTTGCCTAGTAACACAAATGGTCTACAACTACTCCGTCGAGTGACAATCTTATCAAAATTCCCGTATGTATATGTTTTATCTGTGAATTTTTCACTTATAAATCTCTTGTCTTCAATTTACAACAATCATGAAGCAATTTAGCTGTTCTCTCGACGATATAACAAAGATCAAGTATTTGAGCGACTGAAACGAGGGTCCAGAATTTCTATAGCACCTGGCTACGCCATTTGGTTACAGTCGTGTGTGCCTAAATCACTATTCCTACCAAATACACCCAAATTTTTCATTTTTGTATCATTCTGCACCGCGTAGTGTGTAAAATTTCGCTCCCAATAAAACCAAATACCTCAACACGTTTTAAGCTATAAATGAACAATTACCCGATTAACGAATATGGCAGAATCTGCTACTGTTCGTTCTGAAGATGCATGGGCACTTTATGTGAAAAGCCGTTAAAAATTTTGCTACTACGATAAAAAACTGTACCATTTTCCTCACAAAACGCAAATTCGTCTCTAAAATCATAATTCCGCACTATATCAATGAAACTGTTCCTCCTCCATTAATCATTGTTAGTTCTAGAATTTTTTCGTTGTAACTTTTTGCGTCATGATCTACAGAAATGGAGCTGCTAACCCATTAAATTAGCCTAATAATTACCTTCCTATGTTTTGAAATTGCAGCTATGGTCACTTATGAAAGCAACAGAATCGGACAGAATCTTTATTAATTTATAAACTGTCAAAGTCATTCTCTCTATTAGGATTGCATTTATGTATCTAAATTTTGCCTTATATCTACCTATTTTTGCTGTATATAGACGCAACCTAGTCGGAATATAACTAAAATATTACATGTTTTAATTCAAGTTATTCCATATAACTATTTCTACTAAAGTATTTTCTGCCTTGATTCGCATAAAATTCGTCAACAATGTTTTCAGGCACTATATACCAATTATTGTTACCTTAGATTCAGCGAATGATTGACGGAATTTTGCACGGATGAACATTTGATAATATTATATCTCGTATTAGACAACGTTTTTTCAGCGAAGTCGTATCATTCATGTGCTGTTCAATTTCTGGTCGAAAATTGGACCAGTGTACCAAAGCTGAATACAAAATGCCTCAACGAAATAGCTACAGCAAGTTAATTACAGCATCGCGACCAGGATTTATTGTTGCTTCATTCGACGTTAAGTATGAGTATTATAAAAATAGATGCACGTTTGTGATCAAATTACTGTCATTTGCCTGCCATTGCGCAGTCGATTAACAAAAGAATAAAGCATAACTGTATGCAGTGTCTTAAGCACGCTAATAAAACGGATCTTTTCTTGGGCCGTATATACATAGTTTATACAAACATAGTTTATAATTTAATCCGCCTCCAACCCTGAACGTTTAACTCGTTAACGGAAATACTATTCGGAAGCGTAACTTTTAATAATTCTATGCTATTTCGTTACCTTTCCTAAAGCTAAAAGTACGTCGGATACGGCTGCATTTGGTAATACATTCAAAAAATTTTGACTGGTTCAACGCTACAAGGTTCTAACTTTTTGTCTACGTTTTGGACCTGGATTATAAGGTAAATGGTTAGAAGATCTAGCTACGTGATGATGAGCCGTATGATGCAGTCTCAATGACTTTGTTTCGCATAGTCTATTTAGCTATCCTAAACATCATTTCTGTGTCAAACAACTGTTAGCATCTTTTTTGGTATAAAAATTGACTCTTTTCGTCATTTCACTCACAATGATCACAATGATCACAGTACTCACAATGATCACAGTACTTGTACTCACAATGATCACAGTACTCACAATGATCACAGTACTTGTACTCACAATGATCACAGTACTCACAATGATCACAGTACTTGTACTCACAATGATCACAGTACTCACAATGATCACAGTACTTGTACTCACAATGATCACAGTACTCACAATGATCACAGTACTTGTACTCACAATGATCACAGTACTCACAATGATCACAGTACTTGTACTCACAATGATCACAGTACTCACAATGATCACAGTACTTGTACTCACAATGATCACAGTACTCACAATGATCACAGTACTTGTACTCACAATGATCACAGTACTCACAATGATCACAGTACTTGTACTCACAATGATCACAGTACTCACAATGATCACAGTACTTGTACTCACAATGATCACAGTACTCACAATGATCACAGTACTTGTACTCACAATGATCACAGTACTCACAATGATCACAGTACTTGTACTCACAATGATCACAGTACTCACAATGATCACAGTACTTGTACTCACAATGATCACAGTACTCACAATGATCACAGTACTTGTACTCACAATGATCACAGTACTCACAATGATCACAGTACTTGTACTCACAATGATCACAGTACTCACAATGATCACAGTAGTCACAATGATCACAGTACTCACAATGATCACAGTACTCACAATGATCACAGTACTCGCAATGATTACAGTAAATATGAACCAAGGACGGTCGCATTGTGATATGATGTCTATACCGAGTGTTTCGTGAATTTTGAAACTAAATATCTGTAGTCCAGCCGAAAACCTAACTAACTGTAGCATCTCCCAGTTAAGATTCAATTAATTCAGCTGTAAGTATAAACAATGCGCTATAACCAAATTCAGTTTGTTACCAAACAGTATACATAAAACTAAAATGAATATATTTTTGTATGGTATAAACATGCAGGAGGTGTTGTTAGGTACCTAATGCTAACGGTACAAGTGTCCAAAGTCAGTCAGCTTAGGGATGGGTGAATGATTCGTCGGTGGGAGGAAGCCGCTCGGGCAGAGGGGAAAGTCAGCATGCATCGTAAATTTTCGAAATTTTCGGGTTAGTTTAACCCTATTTTTGCTATGGACACCAGTGCTACTGATCTTAATGTTCACAGATGATCAAGATCCTCTCACTCATCAGTTACATTCTTAAATTTTAAGCAGACTTCAGTTTGTATATTAACGTTGAGCTGAATTATCATATACAAATTCGAATTAGAGGACTTTTCCTGATACACTAATTTTAAGCAACTTACGACTACTTCAAAAGCTTTAAATTGAGTACAAGACTCTTGCTCATATCTTTGTGAGAACAGTATTTAAATAGGAGATATTAAAAAATTAGCGCAGAAGCAAGCAAACAGTAAACATTCGAATGAGAATTTAATGATTATTTCTTTCATTCTGATCATCATTCTGTCTACTGTTGCTAAATTTTACGTTGTTAGCTATTATCGAAGTTTAATTTTTTAGTAACGATTCTCTAAATGTGTTAGACGTTAATGATAGATATATTTTCAATATACATGCTCAAAGTCCGAGGTTCCAGGGAGTAGTCGGGTCTTTCGTATGATGCCCATATGTGTTATACATTCCGAGAAGAAATTTTACATTTCCAGATAAAAATTTAGCGCAAATTAGATTAATCATTTTAATATTAGATTGTCTTCTATACGAAATTATTGGGCATACGCTTTGCTTCGTAATGTTTTTTTAAAAAGTTTACACGTTCATATTCAAAATTGGTGCAGTTTTGCATATCCATTGTACAGTCACATTTCAGAAAAGCTGAAGGACGAGTGTCTGTGAGGTTTTGCAAGCTGATAACTGATACTACGTCAACTTCAAAACCTACAACTGCAACAACAACGGGTGATATTGAGACAGGAGATACAGAAATGACTACAACCGAAAAAGGAGTCGAAGAATCAGATGCTACAACTCAAGTTTCAGAACCAACGACTCCTGCTGTTGCAGTTAAAAAGAGACAAAACGCAACTGAGAAGGTCGGCAAAAGATCACCTAAGAAAACCACAAATTCATCAAAAGACGTTGAACGAAAAGCCAAAACAAAGAAAAACAAGACGAAATCTGGCTCTGAGCAGAAGAAAGCGTCAAAATCGGCTGCGAAAACGCGAAAATCTGACAGTCGTAGCGAGTCAAAATCAAAACACGGAAACGGAAAACGGTCGAAAAAATCAAAGACAACTTCTTCGAAAAAGAAAGAAACAAAGAAAAAGCGTTCCCGTTCCGCTAATCAGAAAAAATAGCTGCGGTGTGAAAATATTTGCTGTCAAATAACTATCCACTACACTATGAAGGCCGTTCCGCTACAAAACTGTTTTCAAATGTAGGTAGCTGAAACTATACCAATCCAAATAAATTGAAGCTGAAAAGGCTTATTTTGGCAACAGTGATTTGAAAATTGGCTACAAATTGAGATATAAGTCAGCCACCAAAATTTGCGGAAACGGTGGGTAAAACAATAAATTTTTGTTTTCCAGAAATTGTAGAATTACTCCATTCAGAATATGTTCGCTCACAAAATGTCTACACTTTGAACGAAACAACGGAAACATCCACAATCAAGTTATTACATTTGCAATTATATTATCGTTACATTAGCGTCAAAGTTAACATCACCAGTGCAGTACAAGCTAAAATGGTGTTGTGTCATATACGCAGTATTGAAATTGTAGAGCACGAAAATCGCATCTCGACGCGATAAGAACTAGTAACACCTGTACACTATGGCTTAATGAATGGTATTACCAATGGGCAAACCGAATGATAACTTGACAGAGTATATGTGGCTTTATGTTTTAATGCCCATTTTTGGAAATTTTCTCCATCTATAATCGGGACCCTTAAGTATACACAGTCAGGGTCACGCCAATGCCGTAAAGCAATTCTTGAGGCTATACGACACAGCCTTAGCCATATGTACTGTTTATGGTGGAGCATATACTGTTACGTGATAGTTTTGCAAATTAACAGTAAGGGACACAGTCCGTACATAATAGGGTGTATCATGCAGTTCTGTTGGTAGCTTTTGAAAATATCGATATATATTTTTATTTGTATTTATGTATGGATTTATATTAATATTTATAAATATATAAATATAAATACATATATAAATATTATATATATGTATTATATATATAATATATATAAATTATACATTATATAATATTCGTATCTATATTAATGTATGGAAGACTCAGCTTATCCCCACGATTATAAAAGTTGTTTTAATTTGCACATAAATATACAGGAATTTAGGGAAAATCCCGGCACACGGTGTAGGTAAACCCGACAATATTGTTTAATCCCGACAGTAAGACTTTAACGGCACAGGGACAAGTTATATATAGAAACACTATCGTTTGGGTGAAACCTGATATAGTTTAATGATTTTGAAGCAGTCCTAGTGTACATATCTAGCAAAATTTTATGTTATGACAACGAGTATCGTTTTAAACCTAGAATTTTGATAACGACTAGCATGCCTATGGCTTAATGGCGGAAATCCCTGCTCGCGTCATTCGTTTCCACCCGATGTTTGACCTATTAACAAGTTGAAAATTCATTCCCTTCCAGCGCGTGTTAAGTTTTATTAAAAGTACAGTAACGAATTAATTAGAAAAATATGGAGAAATGCTTGTTATTGCTCGGAATTGTTCTTGCCTTGCAGAAATCGGTCACGTAGTGTAGTGCATGAGTAAATATAAGGTGTGCCCCCTTCTATCACTAGTGATTGGTGTACCAGCCATCCGTCAACATACAAGAGATCGTAAGATTGGTGTTTTGGGCAACACATTCAAAACGTTAAAAACAAAAAATTGTCATACTAGCGATTACTTCTAAAACATGAAGTAACCGATTTGTGACCCTTTGACATTTGAACAGGAAAAGTTTTAGTTTATTATCGAATGAAAATTCGCCCGTTTAATGTTTTAAAAACTGCACACCACATGCAATGTTCTCGAACTACACGTAAAATGAGTGAACGACAAAATGCGGAATGCGAGTTGATACGTTGCGCATTGTCAAATAAATTCGCGGTCAAACAGCAAATAGGTGCATTGTGTTAGCGAACCGAAATTACCCCGATTTGCAATTAGTCGCTCTGTATTCGCGAATGAAATTGCTTGAATTTGAAATTGGCTATTGCAATGACTGTTTTATTTTCTAACAGCGTTTTGTGCATAGTGTAGTTTAAAAAGCAGCGCTAGAAGGAGCTTTTATAGGCTTAAATTTACTCATGCATAGTGCGTTTGACGTTGTGCTTGTTAAGGTTGATCTTGGAAACGTTAAAGAACCATGAAGTAAAGATTAAGTCGGCTCAGCTACTGAGTTTTTCAGAGTAGGTAGAGTAGCCAATAGGGGCCCTGGCAAAATTTTTGGCAACAATACATTTAGTAAAAGAGAAAAATCTGTGCTGTAAACAGAGACGGCATCCACCGAGCATGTTATGTAGTTTAGACAAAATATAAAAACACGTAAGTTAAATGCAAAAGCGCACTATTTGTGCTAGCTCGGGCGCTAGTGGGACTTTTTCTTAATGTGGTGTAAAAACGGTACAGCAATGTCCGCGTCTGTTTTAAAAATTATCGTGCGATGATCTTTTTGGGCCTGAATCATGAACTAAACGAAACAACGCAAGATCCAAAAATGCAAACATAACATAGCTTAGATGAGCATATGAGCTATGTATCATTTAGACTTCAAGTAGACCAGGACGTACTCGATTATCCCTTCTACTCTACAAACGTATCATAGATTCCATGACGAGTGCAACGATACATTTTTATTAACCCTTTCCTTCTTAAACTGACGCGTAGTTCGTACAGCATGAACAAACGCATGAGCCTGGATCGTTTTGGTGCGAGCCTTGTACGCTAGCCACTACGCTGTATGGTAGCTGTTGCTCGGGTTCCTAACGAATTTTTCCAATTCGAAACAATAACAACGCACGCTTCGCCACAAACTTAGTTTAGTGCATTGTTTTAACTGCCCAATGTGACGAATGTGTCAATTTAAGAACTATGGCGATCAGTTTATAACGCAGAATTTTTAAACAATGCACATATTAACTTTAAATCACAATGCTACAAAAATAGAACGCAATAGATTTGTCTGATTGTTGGTGCCCTAAAACTGTAATAGAACCACAAAGAATTTCGTGCTTAAGCATGATTTCAGCAGTTCTCCCAGATCATAAGCCCCACCTAAATTTTGGCTTCCCTAAGGTGAAGCCCCATCATCCACCAGGTATTTTGAAGTGACATCAAGAACATCGAGAAAATCTACCCTCCAGCTAACTTGGGGGAATATCATCAGGGTTTTTTGGTTCCCCAAGGTTGGACCTGTGGGGCCCCAGCTCGAAGCCCAGAGGTAAAATTTTGATCCTATCGACAAACCAGAGAAGAATGGACTGTGCTTACGGAAACGAAGTTTGATCCTTTTACAAGATTTCGTAGCTTACAAAAGGTTTTCGAAGTTGAAGACTACTTTGCCAACAATCGCAATTACTTGAAAGTGAAAGTTTAAATCAAAACTGGAACGTCTCGAGAACGTGTTTATAAATTTGCAACACATATTTTTGTACAGACAAACAAATTCATATGTAATATTTTATTCTAACACATAGGAGGCGGGAGGCGTAATACTAAAATCTAGAATGCAAGGTTTTTCATACAGTTTCTCTACGAAAACGTTTCGCAAAATGTGCTAGTATATTTCTCAGCCATAAGAATTACAAGAACATTCTTATTCATTAAAAAGGCATGTTATGTCACATATTGCATGGAGAGATAGATATTACACATACAAGGAAAAGGAATCTGAACAGATATAAAATCATGTGCTTCTTTATGTATGTGATCTGCGTAACGTGAACAGACAAAGGCACCAATTTCCGTTGCAGCAGATGTCCAAAATTCCACCGTCAGAGAGGATTATTCATTTCTAAGATAGTTTTGCCTTATTTAAACTGAACTGTCGGGATCGGGATTAAGCTATTGGGAATAAACCAACATAGTGTCGGGAATATACTACAAGTGTCGAGATTAAACAATTCAAAGTGCCATTTTCACATGATCTGTAATAAATTTTATTTCAAAAAGCATACCAATCCATGCAGAACACGCGGGGGGTCTGCCGATATCAAACATGCCTAGCTTTTGCTGCAACTTCAAACTCAAAATGCCCTGTAAAGCTTAGTATTCGGGCTGCAGTTCTTCATTTTTTATTCGAGATTTTAATGATGTTTGTATAAAGCTATAAAACATATTAAAAGGCCTAGCAAAATAAACACAGTTAAACGTAACGATGGATCACACATATTAACACAACTCGTTAAATTTTTATACTGATAGCTTGCATCTAATATCAAAAAAGGGAATTCACCTCAGCAGTGTCGGGATCACCCTGACAAACTGAACTGTCCGGATTAGCTGAGTCTCCCATATGTATTTATGTATGTTTATATATGTATTATTATTTATTTATATATATAATATTTATATATATATTTATTTGTATTTATAAACTATGCACGTTAACAAAATGGTACGGGTCATTCCGTCAAAACCATAAAACAGGCAAGTTGTCCTTGGTACTGTCGGGAAATGACAAACCCCTATTAATTGCTAACTGCCCTTGAAAAATTATGCGAAAATGATGGGGGTCTAACACACTCTGTTACAAGCTAGTGCCTGACACTGTGTGGGGTACATACGTTCCAAACATTGGGGACATTATATATACCGTGAGCGTCGCATTAGGTTTCAATGGTTTAATGTACATAATATGTTTTAATTCGTCTTCTAGCAATTTATTTACATTCACACATGCTCATAGGAGGGATAATCGGTTTATCTTCTTGATGTTCAGACTTCCCCTCAATGGGCGACACCGAGCATTCCTGGCAGGGAGCCCCATTCTCCCGAAGCTCCTCACATCCACCAACCCCACTCCCGCTTTCGCACTCGCTAACGGTGTGCGAAAAAGTTTTGGCAAAAAATATTCAAAATTCGCAAAAACATTGGCAAAACTCGAGACAAAATTGGCAAAAATTTAGAAAAAGTTTGAGTCCCAAAATTTTTGAAAATTTATCTATCCGCCATCTGACGACCCCCCCCCAAAAAAGTACCCGCTATCCCACTGCGGACCTCCTCCATGTATGTATATATTCATTTTCTATAACTATTATTCAGGGTTGGATGACAACTAAATTTTCGGTTACTCACTCAGTAATCAACTGCTATACCTACCTGTACCGTTGGTTACCAAATTAGTTTACTTAGAGCCAAGTTTTCAGTTACTTGATGCAATTGGCAGGAGTATCACGGCAGAATTTTGCATGGGGTTGGGGGAGGACGCATTTTTGAAGTTAACTAAACAGATTTGATTTGGAGCTGAGGTCACCAACCAAGACATGAGAGCGACAGCGGTTCATGGCTATCCAGCCTTTAGAAGATTGAGATTGCGCAAACACGCATTGAACCTGAACTATTCAATACCGACTACGATCTCATTAAAAAATTAGCGCTTTGTATTTCGGTCTATCTATCCTTACGTGCTTACACTTATTTGTTAATTTGAACGAATTCCTGTCAGCAGTACATCTGGTTTTCTTTGAGGACAATCAATATACCTACCGTACAAAATAAGATGTGTCCTAGAGCGTACACTGTATAATGTTTTAGCCAGCAAATGTGATGTTGCAAGCGCAAGGGCAACTCACATAAATATCCACCCTTTTATTTGCCATTTTTATAATGATTCGCAGCTTGGAGTGATTATCATCTCGTCTTGATGCATACATTATACTTGAAATTTGACACGGAACCTGTATTTAACAAACTGTCTGACTTGTAAAACAATAAGTAATTAATGATTAAATTATTATGATATATTTGCCGTAAACATATGGATTTCGTGGTCCACATTCATTTTCCGACAACGAGATTTCTCAGGATTTGGCATTTTTCTATTTTTTAAAAGGCTGTTACATAATATCCATCGGGACTTAACGGCAGCCTGTTTACTGTGATAATAGAACTGCCCGCAGCTGTAACCCGCTGCACTTTCAAAAAATATCGAGAACCAGAATAATTGAGAGTCAGCTGTATACAAGTTACGATTTTAACGGAAAATTGATTGCGAGGAAATTTATATTGTCTCTAATGCTGTATTTTCATTCAAGTCACACACTGTGTCGCAGTTAAATAAACTAAAGTGTCCGTCGACGATCGTATCAATTTCGAATACCGTGAGATTTTCTTACAGTGAACTATTATTAAATTTATGTGATCACTTGAGCATGATTTTAACTCAGACAAAACATCAGTTACTAACATATGATTAAATCTCTACAAGAACTTGAAATGTGATTGCACTATAAACAGATAAAACACTGAAAAAATATTTAACGCTACGACCTAACACAATCATAAAGGTCATGTTTTTACCGCCGCAATTGGACAGAAGTATTTTAATATTCTGTAGAATAAGTGTTGTCTCTATCAATAAACAATATCTGTTATTCAACCGCAAGTATCTATAATTTGTCCAGACAAATTAATTTAGAATATCACACCAAAATGTGAAACAGTTATACTTATTTATGTTTGTTTAATAGTAACAAAGTTTCTTTAAGTCCTTACCGGTTTTCAGGTATCTTAAACATTGTCTTATACTTTTTTCTGGCCATCAAATGGTTATGTTCGGTTCTAAAGAAGCCAAATTCACCGATCCTAGTCATGTTCCATTCTAAAGAAGTCAAATTCGTCGACCCTGGTCAGATTGGGTTCTAAAGAAGTCAAATTCGTCGACCCTGGTTAGATTGGGTTCTAAAAAAGTCAAATTCGTCGACCCTTGTCATGTTCGGTTCTAAAGAAGTCAAATTCGTCTACCCTGCTGATGTTCCGTTCTAAAGAAGTCAAATTCGTCGACCCTGGTCATGTTCGATTCTAAAGAAGTCAAATTCGTCTACCCTTGTCATGTTCGGTACTAAAGAAGTCAAATTCGTAGACCCTGGTCTTGTTCGGTTCTAAAGAAGTCAAATTCGTCGACCCTGGTCATGTTCGGTTCTAAAGAAGTCAAATTCGTCGACCCTGGTCATGTTCGGTTCTAAAGAAGTCTCGTCGACCCTAATCCTACTAAGATACGCTAGAGTGCCCCTGCTGCAGCAATTCCGTTTAATATAAAGGTGTATTGTTTTTCCAAATGATAAAGGCATTTTAGCAATCAGCATTTTGAGGGACGCTCTTATTTGTTGATCTTTGCGAATGGCGACTACTTCAATTTTCAACTTTTGAGCGGCTATTCTCACTTCTGAATGGCGTGTTGCGCTCCTGTAAATATGAGTACTCTATTCCTCGAGCTCTAACAGTATGAGTTAATGCCATATTTTTTCTAAACTATTAAGTGCGTCTTATAACATCTGGAAGTATTTAAGCCTCATGTAGTCTGTGCTGCCAGTATTTGCAAACACCAAAGCTCTTATATAATTTATAAATTGTAGCATCCAAATTTTATTATAAAATAGCCGCAGATAATTATTAATGGTTGAAGTTTTGCTTTTTGGGCGATAATTATATGTGTATTTTATTCTCTATCTTCTAGAATGTTCATGATTATCTTCATGAAGTATCATGATAAAATTATTTGGAAAATCAGAGTAAAGCTCCGAATTTGTACAGATAAAATACCTATGTTTACTTTTATACGGTGTTCGATGCTTTGCATAATATACATTCTAATATTGTGTGCTTTTGAATTTTTCAATTTATAGAAATATTTAAAATTTAGACAAAAATTTTAAACGCTTATGTCAAGTGTTATTGTATTTCTAAGTCTAGTATATTGTGTCAACTTGAACTTAGTGCTGAATTTTGGCAATTCGCCGTTTTTGCACACAAACTCTAAATGAATACAACCTCTATGATTGCGATGACCTTATATACCAATCTCGACATGGAAAGGCGGATTTTATGAAGATATGTTGTTTCAAAACTGTGTATATCCCGATAAAAATCAATCTTCTTACTGCGTATAGAGTAACCATTAAACAAATTGAACTTTAGTCGCCGTTGCATGATATAACTGTTATGAAGTACATTTGAAAATAGCGCATTGTACCAATTTTAATTATAGGTACCTGGAATAATTCGTTTCAAGGTAAAGTAAATAACAAGAAGCGACCATTGAAATAAATGTGACATTAAAATATAACCAAAAACCGTAAGTTCAGTTTGGGCTTACTTTGTTATGAAATTTTTTGTGAACTTTTAAACTGAGATACTTCCTTCTTTTTACATATCGCACTTACGGGAGCGAAATACCTGGAATTGCGTTCGATGTACAAATAAAATTAGTGTACCAGCCTAAGCTGGCCCGTTCTTAATCATTATTTTGCGAAGAAATTTAACAGTGTCCAAAACGTAATGACATATAATCATAGTCTCACATTGCCCGTCGGCTTGCGTTTACGAATGGAGATGGGACGAAAACGCCTGAGAAAAAAATTGGATCCCTGAAAGCTCTGAAATTTAAGCCGTTGGCATTAATGTATCCGGTAAGACATGTGTTTGAGATTTCACACGTTCTTTCACTGAGAAGAGGCTTGATGCAGAATCTGATTAAAAGAAAACTGTGTTACATTTTGGGAGCTGTGAAAAAAGTAAGAAATAACATTTTATTTAATTTACATAATTTATTTGTGTTGCTTGCGCGTGTAATGTCTGTGTTAACCAAACTGCACTGCAAAAACCTCTAGATATTAACTGATATAATTTAAATCAATAACAATTATGCGCAATTATCTTGTGCTTTTGAGCGCAATTTGGAAAAATTGCTGGTCATGTCTGCTGACGCTCTATGTCGAGATTGATAATCCGGGGTACGTAGCGCTGCGATTAATCAGTTTATTAAATCAACATAAAAAGTTCATGATTACTTTCATCATCGCTTGTTCAGTCGAGATCTCCTAGTCACTGTTTAATTATTCACTGACGTAGAATAGAACACCCTTAACGGGAATAACCCTTGAGCAGACTTTTTAAAGCAGCCTCGTTCAGTTGTGACCCAAATGCAATGGACAAAAAAGGAACACACTAAAAGTACAACTGTAATACCCAATTGAACAGTACCACTAGCGGTGTGCCGATATAAATGATTTGATGAGCTTACTTCATTTGCATATTCATCAAATTATTGAAACGCCACAAACATCATTATAGCTGCATGCTCGGCAACTAACTGATTTACACCTTGTGGTACTGCTATAGCGTTCGACTACATGTACCGATAAGTTAGCACAGAAACGTTGGAACAGATATATATAGTGCTGCCGATCGTTCAAGGCAGCTGCGTTCCGTTGTGACCCAAACGGACGACCGGGGCTTAGCAAAAAATACAACAACTGAGCAATCGTACTGAACACTGTCACTCACAGGGCGCCGATAAAATTGTTAATGGGGTTATTTTAATTGAATATGCATCAAATTATGCACATGTTAAGAATATCAAATCACCGGCATAGCCACTAACATAGTTGCACGACTACTAGTTTGATAAGGAACTGACTACGTTGTTACAATAGATCATGATAAAATCTGGATCGAAAAAAAACCAGAAAAGAACCAGATCATAAAAATGCTTGCTTCAGTACATATTGTATAAAGCTAGCGTTGGTGTATACAGACTGTATTGATTGGAATTCAAATAAATGCTTTTTAAGCATTCAACTTTTTCAAATTAAACATTAAATAGTGGATATTCAGTGATTAGATATTTCACATGGAGATATTTTTCAATTGTCTAAACATATTTCATAATTTCAATCTGGTGAAGTTTAGCAAGTGAAATCATCTTGAATTACAAAACAGAGATCAATTTCCCCAACAATAGTCCATGATAAATTTATATTGTGACTGGCGGATAATGATGGAAGTGATGTTGATGTAATTGAGTGCTATTTTGAACCGGCCAATTATAGCACCGATGGACTTGAGGTGACTTTCCCGACCTCATTGGCAAGGGGTACCACGGTCATTGGGTCCTTCCTTGATGCTGACCGGGGCCGCCCTTGTCACCTAT
>JASANE010021926.1:0-10436 GCA_030248225.1 Trileptium ribeirensis
TTCCGGTTTAAAAATTTTGTTTGAAATTTTCCACGTTTTTTCTTCATCGTGTAATCCAAACATATGTAACATATATTATACAGTGATCAAGCTATACAACCAAGCAAAAGAAAAGATTAACTAACCAATTTGCCGTGTGAAACGTTAGTAAGGCACATAATTAGAGCAGGAATTTTTCATAATAACCTGCAGGAGTTTGTTAAATCAAAGCCAGGTCGATGCTTGTAGCCGCTATTTTACACATCCAGAAGTCTGTGGGATACGTTTGAATTAGACCGGTCCAACTCGGTAACAGAACATGGCTTACGCAGAAGTACTTAGGGTATGCTTGGCTAACATAAATTGCGTCAAGCAGCCGCTAGTGCGCTTGTTAACTTGGTAAATCAGTCTAAATTGAAGTAAACTAACGTTATCTGCAACGCAGCTAGAAACTCTTTCTTGGCAATGAACTGTATTTATTGAAACTGTGCGAGCAGCATCACAGTGTGTCTCATTTATAGCATTCTGATTAGAAAGTTATCATCATGATCTAACTGACGGGCACTGTTTGTCCAACGCTAGCCTAAACAGTGTCTCTGACCACTGATCAGAAAATTACCTTCTATCTATTATTTTCTCTTAGAATCATATAAACCAATAATTTTAAGTTTCCTACAGAAGAACTTGTAACAAACGTATGTGTAGTAAAGGGAGGCGACTGGAAACAGGGCGAAAGTATGTATTCTACGGTCCAAGCTTTGTAAGCACATTCGATTTGACGCAGTATACGCAATGGTGTATAGTGGAAGACATTTTTTGCTCTGAATGTCCAAAACCGACATATTTGATCGATAAATAAACATTATTAGCTTCCTCAGTCTCTTTAAAGTTTCAGAAAGGCAATAATACCATCGCAATACATTAAGTTTAATGTAAAAGTTATTTTTAATGCATTTAAATCCACTATACCTTCATTTCTTCCATCATCTGTTTTACTATATATAAATTTCGAAGACCAGGTTCCGGTTCCGGTTCCGGATCCGGTTTAAATGGACGGTTCCGGTTGCTGGTTCCGGTTCCGGTAAATTTCGGTTCCGGTTATTCCCTGCTAATAAGCTACTGCGATAAATATATTCAAAACATTCGTTAACGCCATTTGCACAAAACGGCTAAGCATTCCTACTCTGTGATCGCTTACCGTGTTGCTTCATCATGGTATTTGTTACTACCTTAATGAATAACACGTTCCATACCGGACTTGTCTTCTTGTGCAAGTATGTTTCCGTTACCGCGTTCGGCTGCGTCGGTGTAAATTATAAATATCATACACGGGTCCGGATAACCAAGGACGGGCGGATTTGTCATCTTGACTTTGAGCGCATCGAATGCTTTTTTCATTCCTTCGACATATATAGTTAATCGAATTTCAGTGAACGCGGGTTTTTCGTGATGTAGAGCGGCGCTGCAATTGTACCACAATCTAAAACAAATTGTTAACCCAAGAAAACTTTTTAGCTGGGTGACAGTTTTTGGTTTTGAAAACCTTGCAATATTTAGCTAATATCAAACTAATGAGCGCAGTATGATGTTTAAAATATTTTAATGTCATCGAGGTGACTCCATAATGATACCCACTGGAACCAGTTGCATCATTCGTTTAAAGGTTGCGAGTGTGTTCATTAACTGGATTGGCATAGGGTTGTATTCGAACAGACCGTCATGCATATGAATGTCTTATGCTTTACTCTGTTCGCACATGCAGACGTGCCGACACTCGACCCGAAAAATTACACAGCGCGGTGAGCATTTCGTCAACTGGAGGATGTCGGAAACTATCAAGCTTCGCTATCGGATTGAGCATGCGATGATTTACGCAAAATCGTTTTTACACTTCCTGCTTGTTGGCTAGAAGAATATGTGAGGTCCATGAACTGCATGACTTAAGAATCACCCCTTGGTACAGCATTTCTCGTTTCGGTCAACGTAGGGCAAGCTGAGTAATCCGTTGCTGAAGAGGTTCAACAGCTGTTTCTGTATAATTTTCGACTCGAGTAGTAATATCAGTGTCAAATTCAAATGTCGAAAATACATTGTAGTAATTTAATAAAACTGTTGCTAGATACGCATTACTGTTTCGTCGCCACCGCAACGCAACCGCGTTCCACTCTGACGAATTCCAATCTTGGTGCAAGGAACTATGCACCACACACATCTCTAGTGCTGCGTGCCATACAACCACTAAAGTCTTGTTCAACCGTTCAAATAAAACCTACGGAAGTCTTCCTCGCCTACAAAAAATGGCTCTGCAGGAGTGCCTCATGCAGTATCGACGGACTGCTACATCAAACAGCTAATTGTGGTACTAAATAGACCTAGAATACGGACAAAGATCGATGCCGTAATTCCGTGGCGTTGTTACATTTCACAGGCAAACATTGTCAAGCTAATAGCCGGTATCAGTCGCGGGGAGCTGTCTTAAGGATTGACCACAATTTCAAAGCGGGATATCTGATACGCTATTTATCATTGACAGAGTCAGCACAAAGATCATAGGTGGGGTTCTGATGTTGTCATGCGCTGCTTCGGTGGCCGCAGCTTCGACGCCAATGATTTACCCTCACGGTCCCACCTATAGAAGACCCTTGGAGCAAATTCAGTGACGCAAACTCGGTTGATATTCCCATGTACATGCGTCCGCCTGCTGTTCCATTCCGAAAGAAATAAACAGTAGAACCATCGACCACTCACTGGAAATGCATTTCGGCATTGCAATCCTCAACTGTCAAAGCGAGCTCATAGTCATAAACCTAACCAGGAGACTTGCTGTTTATTGATACTCTTTTGTGATGAATCTCAAGCTTAAAAGGGATTGTGTTTGTGTAGCAGGCCATTGAATTGATGAATAGAATCTGTGATGAAATATGATTTGTATATTTTCTTATTTGCATGTATATTGTCGTGTGCGAACTCAGGTATAAAAGCTGACAGTTCAATTATGTCCCAAAGCCATTACAGATCCGCTATTTGCGGATCACTATAACCCGACACCGTTTCGTTAGTTACGTTTCACTACGTTATTTATAAATATTATTTTGGCTAGTTGGCGTGTTAATATTTAAGAGCACATAGCAAAATTACAAAAGTATGAAAAAATTGTGGAGGGAGATTGAGGTAAAACTTCGAGTGGATGCAAAAAATAAATGTGTACCAACTGCCTACTCCCTGTTAGAATTATCACCACTATTCGACGGACCTTAGAGATCTATTATATATATCCTGTATTATTAAATACATTGTAGATCATAGTCGTTGTCGAATTGCAATATATAATTAATTATTGTGTCACAGGTTCGACATTTTTCCTAATGAATACGCCACCGTCGAGTCCAGTTGGCAGAGGTATGTTTCCGATGGTATTCTTACATGCTATGTTATGTTCTCACTCACTATGATAGTGATTGTATCAAGAGTGCATTAGGGAAGAGTATGACAATTCCCTGCACTCACATATAAACCAGTATTTGATGACGCGGGCACTTTCGGCCTGGGGTCCAGATACACTGACTCCCCACCCCAGATTCTGGGGGGGCGGGTTATAAGCAGCTGCTAATTTAACCGCCGACCCCAAAAATTGGGGGGTTGACCTACCTACTCCCAGAATGTGGGGTGTTAGTGCATCTATCGGACCTGTGCATTTTTAAATTGAGGTGTGTGTTTTTATGAAACAGTTGACATACCACCAATTTTGCATAAAACCCATGTGTCAGGTAAGAAAATATGTATACATTTTCTTAGATGTCGTTATTTATGGAGCAGGGAGCAACCTGAACAGAAATTTCTAGAAACGGGAAGTGGAAATTTAATACGGAACTGGGTCGGAACCGGACTTATGAATCTATATCTAGGATAGAAAAGAAATGAAAGAATAAATGTAGGTAGTGTAGATTGAAAATGTGTTAAAAACAACTAACACTTAATTTAATGCCATGGTATTGCGGTATCTCATGGACCTTGAACAAGCTGAAGAAGCAAAATTTGATTTATTATGCATCGCAATGGCACGTTTCCTGTTCCGTCATTAGCTCTTCGGCCTGCTTTCTACAATGCACCACTGCTTCAACTGCATCACACAAATCTGCCACATGTGAGGAGAGTAAACTATTTCCCATCATCTAAAGTTACTAAACACACACGCTGACTATATGTTAGGTAATGAAGCTGAAATTAGAAAAAATAACTCAAGGTTCTCCTTCTTGAATAGATTTGTTGTAAGAGACTGATAATGTAACGCCACACACATTAACTGTAAACACTCTGCATTAGTGTTGGGCAATAGCGTGGAAAGCCGACGACCGCAATAATTTTCGACCGGCTGGCTGTTTGTTGTCAACGGTCGAGAATGTCGTTGGCCAGCAGCCATGCGCCGCAATCTATACTTTTACTGTTGTATAACAAGTGAATTAAACTAGCTTACCAGAACTTTTTGATATATAATTGCCAGCATTCAAAGTTTTGCACCGTCGAACAATTTTTTATACGTTTATTAAGTATCCTATGTACTAATTGCCTGTCTGTCTGTTTCTCTATGTGTCCCAAGGTTTGGGCCCGTCAAATATTTTTGAACCCGTCGATGGATTTTGATGGGCTTTTTGTTGGGTAGGAAATCGATGGGACCAACATTTTTGGCTATCCTCCGACCCCATTCATCCACCGCCCCATGAATTCCAAAATAATATTTTTTAGAAGTCTTTCTGTCCTAACTTTTCAAACAGCCGATGGATTTTGACCAACTTTTTTGTTTCCTTTCTTTTACGCGAGGAAAACGTTGAAAGCACCGGAGCACATTTTAAATGTCTAAAAACTCAAGAGGGATAATTTGGATATGGCTCGATGTATTTTGTCAAACTTTTTATTTTCTTCTTTTAGCTTGAGGAGCACGCTTATAGCACCAAAGCACATTCGCAGTAGCGTTGCAGCCACCGGTACGAATGGTGTCGCCCACCGTAAGCTGAAAAATCCTCCCTTCTGAAAGGATTTTCCTACTTACTTTTTACAAGGCAATTTATTGACTCAAAAAATTTTAATAGTCGTGAAAGGTAATTGATCATCGTCTATATAAAACTCAACCACAAGACTAAAATTCTTTAAAAATTTCACCAAAATTCCCGTTTCGTTGTGGTTTTTGTCTTTTGCCGGACACACGGAGATTATTGTGCCCCCTAAAACTATTAACTAAAATTATTATTAATTAGTGTCACCTAAAACGATATATACAAAATTTAAAATGATAGATATTATATTTAGAAAACACATACGTAACGCTTCTATTAATCTATTTAACCGTCTGCCGGTACTCTGCTAAAAGACCTGAGCCTAAATTCTTGTTGCTGTAATCAGTTTTTTATTTAGGCTTAGCTGTATGTTCTTGACGAGGAAAGGGTGCGAAAAGCAGTCAGATTAAAATTTGGTTTAAGGTGGGATTCGATTCCAATTCCACGACTTTCTGTCTTTGGATCCGCCCGAAGACGTTCTACCGATACCCCTACCCCGAAATTAACACTTCTGAAGATGCTGTATATATTCGAGATCGTTAGTGCCAAGCGTGCGAAGGTGTTTATTCTACACTCCATGCGTTGTAAGCACATTCATTTTGACGCAGTGTAAGCAAGGGTGTATAGTGGAAGGTATTTTTTTGCTTTTTCTGTCATAAAGCCGACGTATTGATCAATAATAAACATTATTAGTTTTCTCAGTCTCTTTAAAGTTTCAGAAAGGCAATAATGCCATCGCAATACACTAAGTTTAATGTAAAAGTTATTTTTAATACATTTTAAGTCCGCTGTATCTTCATTTCTTTTTTCACCTGTGTTACTGTATATAAGTTTCGAAGACCAGGTTCCGGATCCGGTTTAAATGGATGGTTCCGGCTCCCGTAAGTTTCGGTTCCGGTTATTCCCTGATATGTATGTATATATATCAGGGAATAACCGGAACCGAAATTTACCGGAACCGGAACCGTCCATTTAAACCGGATCCGGAACCGGAACCTGGTCTTCCAAATTTATATATAGTAAAAGATATAAAGCTAGAAATTAAGGCGAAGTCTACTTAAAATGCATTAAAAATAACTTTTACATTAAACTTAATGTATTGCCATGACATTATTGCCGCTCTGAAACTTTAAAGAGACTGAGGAAGCTAATAATGTTTATTTATCGATCAATATGTCGTTTTATTGGAAACCAGAGCAAAAAATGCCTTCTACTTTACACCTTTTCGTATACTGCGTCAAATAGAATGTGCTTGCAACCCATCGAGCGAAGAATAAACGCGTTCGCTCTGTTCCCAATTCGCCTCCCTTTACTACACATACGTTTGTTAGATGTTGTTCTGTAGGAAACTTGAAATTATTGGTTTATATGATTCAGGAAAAATTAATAGATAAAAAGTAATTTTTTGATGTGTGGTAAGAGACACTGTTTAGGCTAACGTTGGACAAACAGTTCCCGTCAGTTAGATGATAATGATGATAACTTTCCAATCATAATGCTATAAATGAAACAAACTGTTATACTGCTCGCACAGTTTCAATAAATCCAGTTCATTGCCAAGAAAGCAGTTTTTGGCTGCGTTGTAGATAACATTACTTCATTTTAATTTCGCCTGATTTACAAAGTTTACAAGCGCACTGGCTGGCGCTGGGCGCGATTTATATTAGCCAAGCATACGCTAAGTACTTCTATGTAAGCCATACTCTGTTACCGACTTGCAAACTGGTTGTTTAATTCGAACGTAATTACCGGAAAGAGCTCCTGAATGTGTAAAATAGTTGCTACAAGCATCGACTTGGTTTTGATTTGTTAACAAACTGTTGCAGGTATTTATGAAAAATTTCTACTGAAATTATGTGTCCTACTTACGTTCCACACGGCAAATTGCTTTAGTTCATCTTTTTTTTCTGGTTGTATTGGAGCTTGATCATTGTATAATATATATTACATATTTTTGAATCAGGGATGAAGCAAAAATGTGGAAAATTTCAAACAAAATTTTTAAACCGGAATTCCGGTTCCGGTATGGTTTTTGCCCTTTGCCGGAACCGCAACCGGAACACGATTTTCGCCGGAATATATATATTTTCGCCGATATATATATAAACAGGGCTACATTCATAGTCACAATTACTCAGTCGGGCACGCACACGCATTCGGGGGAAGGACATTTGGATTTTGTTAAAAACGTTGATTTTAGTGTTATATAACAGACATAGGCTAGCGGTTCGACAATGTTGCCATTACGCTGTGGCCTCAGCTTATCCTTATGGTCTTATAATAGCATTTTATCATGTTTCCTTAAATTTCGAAACCCCAGGAAAGCAATACGTAACTGAACGAAGAACAAAATAACGTATTGCTGAGGCTAAAGACTTTCGCAAATATCGAGAATTTTACCCAAGATTGTAGAAAATTGACAAAAGTTTAGAAAAAATTGTGCAAAACTTTATCAGAAATAAGAAGAAATGTCGGAAATAATGAAAAAATGACACGTGTGGACGTCAAAAACGAAAAAATTTGGGGGTCGGGTGAGATGGAACTAGCTGTCCCACGGAGCCGGAGGGACTGGTCTCTAGGTGCCATCCATTTCAGCCCCATGTATTTTTTGGCTTCTCCCAGTTCAGCCACCAGGTGTTCTCCACTACTGAAAATATGCTATTTTTCTCTGAGAGGCTAAAAATACTCCAATTTTTTCCGTATGGAGCTTAAAAAATCCCCAACGTTTTGCCCTGTGATGCTAAACACTATAATTGCCGTAAATCTATAGGGTTTCATATGATGTGCATTTTTATTGTATATTTACTGTGAATCGACTTTTTATGCTATTTTCGCGTTTTCAGTCCCCTAGTTCAGCCGGGCCCTGGTCGACATAATTTCTCGCCCCTCACCAGGTACTTTGGAGGCAGCTTGGGGAAGCTAGTGGAAGGTGTCTGTTAGGAGTCGCGTGGGCCAATCAGGGGTCATATTCCATCCCCTATAAAAACACGACGCAACAATGTAACTGAGAACTATGTGCAAGCTACAATGCGGGATATATAACCAAATCTAGTCGAAACTCAATGTGAGTTAAAGTGCGAACAATTTCGGGAGGAGAGGTGTAATCGAAAATCTAGGAGCCGATGTCACGGTATTACAGGTAACTTACCCGGCTTCCTTGTAAAAACCCCGGATTTTCAATAATTATTAATTCTGATCGTGAGACTTGATAACGATGTATATATTAGGTATATTATAGCAACAAGCACTCATGTAGAGGACCGGTTCCATAAAATTTTGACTCACCCATTTTGAGCATCTGATCCATGTTTTGGTAGAGCCCCATCTCAATTTTTTACACACCCAACTGAGCGATGGATTAGTAATAATCATCTGTCATTAAAAACAATGTAAAGTCATTAAAGTGGAGCGGCTGTAGTTTTGCTGCATAGAACGTTATGGGCAGACCAAAATTTTTTTAGTTTCAGATGTTAATAAACTAACTGGTTTTCACGGCTGTTCATCTCGCTGGAGAATCATTAGCTTTAAAGGTTACACTATTAGAGTGTTTAATAATTATTTACAAACTAAACTATAAAATTTAAAGAAAACAATGTGTATAAGCGTAAAATACTTTTCAGTTTCAAATCCATGTATTATATACATTGTCTATTAAAATATTTTTGTCTGTTAATTTTGTATTTGATAAAGCCATTAAAATTTGTGTCTTGATTTTACGAAGTAAGTTGAAAATGTTGAAGAACTATAACTAAACCTTTTTCGGTTATGGTTAGAGCTTTTTTGTGATCGGTACCATGCTGGAAGTAACCGTAATTTCGGTCACGGTTAAACTAATTTTTGCCAGAGTCCAGGTACTGGTTTTTTCATTTCCGAATTAGAATTGGCCAACAAATTTAATAAATCATGGTGGTATTTCAGTTTGTGTATCGAGCCATCTCAAAAACGAATAGTATAAACCCAATCTTACCCTGAGTGCACATTATATATTGAAAAAAGTAAATTTTAGTATTTATAGCACAATGCTGTAAATTAGTAAATACGACACGAGTTACGACTTACCCACTGTACTATTAAATAAATGGAACCTACATTTGATCATTTAAATAATCCTATAAGTTCATAATTTAACCATGCCAAACAAGAAGTTCGTTAATGCTTTCTTTGTCCCATGTTACCTTTATGATTCTATCTGTGGTTTTGAAAAAAGATCATAATTAGTGCCCAGGATCGGGACATCGAACCCCATAGCTAAGCTTAGGTTTAGCTTAATTATTGTTTTATGATTATGTGAAGTTTAGGTTTATATACTATATCGAGAACGGCTTAGCGTTTGTTGTCTCAACTGCTCACCGCTTGGTTAACACAAAATTAAAATATTTTGCTGTGCGGAGTTCTTGAAATTATATGGCTCCAAACATTTTGGAAACATGGTGCTTTGTGTATTAGATGGTTGTTTAATAATATGATCACACGATCTGTCTAAACATGATGTAAGTCAAATCGTCCACTAAAATAAGCTACATATATACTGGACTAGGTACGCGGTTGAACAAAATGTAAGATGTGTGTCGGCTCGGATTAAATTTTTTAGTTAGTCGGTCTAGACTGAAAGTTACCTCAACTTGCATCACTAATTCTTTATTTATATGGATCGTACAGAGAGTAACCGGAATTCCGGTTGGCGAAAATCGTGTTCCGGTTGCGGTTCCGGCAAAGGGCAAAAACCATACCGGAACCGGAATTCCGGTTTAAAAATTTTGTTTGAAATTTTCCAAGTTTTTTGCTTCATCATGTAATCCAAACATATGTAATATATATTATACAATGATCAAGCTCCAATACAACCAAGCAAAAGAAAAGATAAACTAATTTGCCGTGTGAAACGTAAGTAGGGCACATAATTTGAGCAAGAATTTTTCACAATAACCTGCAGGAGTTTCTTAAGTCAAAGCCAGTTCGATGCTTGTAGCAGCTATTTTACACATCCAGAAGTCTGTGGGATACGTTTGAATTAAACCGGTCCAACTCGGTAACAGAGTATGGCTTACGCAGAACTACTTAGGGTATGCTTGGCTAACATAAATTGCGTCAAGCACCCACCAGTGCGCTTGTAAACTCGGTAAATCAGTCTAAATTGAAGTAAACTAACGTTATCTGCAACGCAGCTAGAAACTGCTTTCTTGGCAATGAACTGTATTTATTGAAACTGTGCGAGCAGCATCACAGTGTGTCTCATTTAAAGTATTCTGATTAGAAAGTTATCATCATTATCACCTAACTGACGGGCACTGTTTGTCCAACGCTAGCCTAAACAGTGTCTCTGACCACTGATCAGAAAATTACCTTCTGTCTATTATTTTCTCTTAGAATCATATAAACCAATAATTTTAAGTTTCCTGGGATCGT
>JASANE010021927.1:0-18957 GCA_030248225.1 Trileptium ribeirensis
ATGGGTCTCCTGATACAGTGGGGCTGGGTCCATTTGTACTACCAGCCGTGGTGGCCGTGCCACCTCCTACATTAGATGTTGCTGACGTGCCGCTAAGCGGCGTTCTATTTGCGCTCGCTGATAATGACATTTTTGAATCCCGAATTATTAATAATCCCTATTTGTTTTGAGCTGTAGGGCGTCCGTGGCTCAAACCTGACCTGAGCACGGATGTTAAATGTATGAATTAGTATACGTGTTTACTTTATTGCGGAATTTCTACTGTCGAATAAACTTCACTGTACCTGTGTGCGTATTCCTTAAGTATGTGGCTGATGGTGTAAAGTTTGCGCTTCGCTTCAACTTATAAGCTTATTCTCATTGCACTTTCCACGTATAACAGGTATACTCTCACCTAATTCAATGCTCGCTCGTTGCACCGGATTGTCCAAACCTAATGGCTAGTACCCAATTTTACATACAAACCCTAGCCAGGACCGCTACATACAGTTAGTTTGACCGGACGGTGTTGCGTTATAGAAAAGGTTACACTGAGACCCTATGCCACTAAAGGATTGATGTAAGTTACTCCAGCTGAACAGTTATTTTAACAAAATGATTTTAATATTAACTGAAGAATGACCAGGGCCTTAGTTCGGAGGTACGCGCAACATAAAAGCAAAAGTATTACATTCCGCGGCGAATTATGCGTGTAAGTAAACATTCCGTCAAACAATATGCAACCAGATGGGTACAACAAATATAAAATAATATGTATCAAAGCGGAGTACTGACCATAATTTCAACTGGTACAATGTCCTTTTGCAGCAACGTTGTTTCAACGTATTGTTCTCGCGCCGATCCGTCGAGGCCGGTTGCGGGCAGTAACACCAAAAGGACGATTACCGTCGTAGGTAGACTGGATGGATAATCGGCTGGTCGCTTGGCGTGTTGATTATACTGGTGTCCGAGAAAACGTGCCGTTGATTACGGATCTGTGGATACCCGTGCGAATGACACCGATGCAAATCGACGAAACACCGCCAAGCAGAAGCGATATATATGGCCGTACCAATGATCGCGTCCCGAACGTGACTGTCAAGAGTTTGCCGTTAGACGATAAGTCTGTAGACAACGTAGATTGTCCGAATCACGAAACGCTGGTATTATTGAAATATTGTCAACCGCAACAAAGCCAATAATGTCAAATTAATAGCTAGTTCGCAAGATAAATTCACGAAGGCACCAATGTCCTGAAATAATAACGTCAACCAATCTCATTAGTTGCCCTAAAGTGAAACCGCTCAACGTAGGCCTCGCGGGACCGGCGAACGTCTCTCCATTGCTTCGTACCTCTTCCATCACCGCCTTTACACCGCGAAACTCGTTTCAACTCATGCGGTCCAGGGAGAACAGCTTTCAATGAAATTCTATTTAGCACGCTCCTGCAACTAAGCATAGCCCCCGTTTTTTTGTATGGCCAGAAGTTTCGTTTGAGACACAGAAACGCGAAGCTACTACCCAGTTCACCAAGACGCATGAGCTTACTTTCGTCGTTACCCGTCAGTACATGCAAGCATTAGCAATAATACATTGGCAGCAAACGACAGTGTTAATGATAACAATATACATATAGGCATTGACTCGGTTCTTCTATCAGTTGGTTATAAAGTCTCGCTGCGATGCATAAATTGGAAACACTAACCAAAGGGTGTCAGTAGCGTGCGGCAGGTCTGTTAAAAAACTCTTTATCCCAAAATTTTATGGACTCCTCACGGCTAGGCCCCCACTAAATTTATGTACTAGGATCAGTTCTGGCCCTAAGGGATCCCAGCTGCACCACCGTTTCCTTAGGGTGTGGTGCCCGGACAACCCCGGCTTCCACGACTCCCCGGTGATCGATGCGATGACCTAAGGGAACCGCTTAGCTTAGTAGGCCTCCGGCGGGTTTACCAGGGTGTTCGGCCTGCCCCTATATCGGCCCACGCATCTAGTGGCATGAAGGTCCCCCGAGGGAGAGTCAACCCCTAAGCCTGCTCACAGGTAATAAGGCTTACTCGCCTTTCCCTCATTATCCACTTAATCCCCTAAGCGGGGTTCTTTGGTCCTAGCGTAACCTTGGCGAGGTTCCTGGTTGGTATGTCCCCTTGTGCTATAGTCCCCTTCTAATCCTAAGTGAAACATGACTGGCCCTATAACTTAAATGTTGACAAAATTTAGTTACTTATTTTAGCGTTGGGGCACTGAGGCGGAGGCCCCAGTCCCTTGAATGTCAAGAATCTAGTCACTAGCACTACACACCGGACGGTGAGCGATGTAGAGCGAAGATTGACTGTGGGTTGTTCGCGGTAGGGCGCTCCTGAAAATTCAAGTGAATGCGGATACAGCGCGGAGTACGGAGGGGTTGCCGCCTCGGGCCTTGTCGCGGGGAAGCGGAGAGTGGGGATTAGCAGATTTCGGGTCAGCAAGCACAGGGTCGTGTATAACTAGCTCGCTACAACGTAAATTTCGCCTCGGTTCTAAAAATCCGTTAAATCCTTAAAGAGGGATTGCTTAAATTACTTGGGAAAACTCCTACCGAGGTTAGAAATTTAATCAAACGTCCCGAACTGCTTCAAAAATGACACACGGTTCAATCGATTTACTATTGATCCCCTTTTTATATCTGGCACACTATATAACATTGCCCAATCGGGGCATACAGCACTCAATTATAATATTCATAATATGACGTGAAATTTTCGGGTGCCCTACAAGACACCCTGGAATACATTTAGCGCCCTCCTTGAACACGACACCCTAAAATTTTAATCGAACTAGGCCAGGCGAAATGCTTCTGAAACCGATGAATTCCCTGAAAATTTTCTGAAGGCGACCTTCTGTCCACTTAACGTTTGGTTACCTATTATCCCTCAATGGTTTAGTCCACTAAGTGATTCGGACTTCGAGAAAAGCGAGACCAGGGGTCCAAAATTTTACACAATTCCAACAGCGACTGGAGTGGCTCGCGAACGGCTCAACTAATCCGAAACTCGCTCGCAGAGGGCTCCGGGAAGGGGTGCCGACGTGGCTTCTCCCCGTAGTTGCACGGTTAGAAAAGCCACATCCCACCACAATTTGACGCAATTTAGCTCACCGCCAACTCCAGTCCCTGTCTTGTTCTATGCTCAGCTGATGAACCTCCTAGAAATTTTGATTAGAATCTGGCCTGCAGTCGTTTGCATCGCATACTAGCCAGAATCAGCAAGAACACAGCGAACGAATGGGGATTCGACGCTGTAGCTCAGTTTTTTAGACAAACGGGGGACACTCGTGTCGCCCGCAGATGCAAACGACCACGTCCTCAGTATGACTCTGGTTATCCTTTTCAAATTTTGGCTGAACCCTGTTTGAAACAGCTCTTAACCAGGTCTTATAACATTTTCCCCCTTTTTTTGTGTAACAAGTTTAGTATCGCCTTAACCTAGAAGCTTTGATCACTGTCACTTGCCTTAAATTAAAAATTTGATCACTCCTCGGACCTGTGAAGACGGAAAACGTCCGAGGAGCGGGGAACTAGTCGAAATACTCGTGAACATAAATTCTTATCCATACATCCTTCCGACGCTCCAACGCCCGCAAGGGCGGCCCTTAGTAAAATCAAAACAAGTATCATAACCAGGGGAGGCTCTCCACCGTGGGGGCACGGCGAGAAACCACTCCTAGAATACCGAAAAGCAAGCAGAAAAGAAAAACAAAAAGCCCTAATAAGAACGAAATTTTAAAATTGGCGACAACCGCCAAAACCTACAAGAGAAAAGTCGACTGGTCCCGATCGGGGAATCGGGCAGTCTCTTTTATACCTAGCTTAAACCCCCCCCCTTTGCTTGCTCTCCTCTCTGTGTGCTCTAGCTCTCAAAATCGCGCCAAGTTTTAAACTTAAAACTTTTAAAGTTACCGCCGCCAACACACATGTATATAACAAAACAGAACGAGCCGCAAATATATGTATTTAACAAAACAAGACGACCATAGCAGGCTCGTCCACGCACATAATAACCAACAGCCCATAGCATTGGCAACAACTATGATAGTATGTAAACATTATGTTAGCCGGGCTCGTGTTGCTGTAGTCGGACTATGGTCAAAACAATATGATAAATGCCCGAAGCAGACAACTTTTGGCCACAATATCGAGAGGCCGCGTAAACAACAAAACCTCGCGCTGGTCGGCGCGAGGCCCCTCTAAGCGGCGGGTTATATCAGCGCTTCAGGCGCTTTTGATGAGTAGAAATTTTAGTTATTTTTTGCTCATATTTCAGGAACGGAAAGAAGTAGGCGGCGGGGGGCGGGATCATATCCATGCCCTGGCTGGTCGCCTACTTATGAGGACCCCTAGATTTATGTAATTCCCCTAGGAGGCCTGTTAAAAGCAGAGAAATGCGTGCACGATAGGAGAATTTTGGGTCCCGACTGAGTTAGGGGAATCCTGTGGAAATCCGTTGGGGCGGGAGGCCCCGGTTTTCAATAATATATTTAGTATAGGATCCAATTGAGGTATAGGGCTCCAAAAATTGGGGAGTTTTGGTTTGAGACGTAGTGATTTAGGGCCCTGAAGTTTGAGAGTATAAACACCTGGTTGGGAGTCCCTAAGTACTTACGGACCGGGAGTAATTTGACCCGAGCGCGTGATTTTGAAGCCTTATAGAGTGCTGATAATAGCTTAAAGGTTCCCCTTTTTGTTTGAAATCTATAAAAACCCCAAAATTCCAAAATTCTTATACCCCCTAGAAAATGAACTTTTATCATATCAGGTCGGTTTTATCATTCTCCTCACGTATTCAAATGTCCCGCAATATACATATCATAAGTACTTCAGTTTCCTGCGTGTCAGGACCGGTCCTAGAGATCCGAATTAAAACAAAACTCCTGTTCAAGATTTGATAAAGGTCCTGCACTATAACTCGGCCCGTCCTGACACACAGGGACATATACAATTTCCGTCACTTCAGCAACCGATACGAGTACAATATATATACACATTTTAGGTAAGGATGCGCACCGGGATCGGCTCTGGGGCACCTAATCAATAGAGTTGTTAGGTCCAATTGTGCTAGAACGTAAAATCTTTCCCTTGTCCCCGGCCGACCCGACTACGCATCCGCGTCGCACATCGATACTATGCCTGTATAATACACGCAATGATTGCACTCCTGGAATCGATCGGATACCCCCACAATAAGATTTTGATTCAATTTTGGTGCGTAATCACCCCGCGCACCTCGGGCTGGTGGAGCGTAATTATACATTTGTACAGTACAATACAGTATTTATTTTATTCAATACAATGACAACGACACATCAATAAACCCCTAGATCACGCTCCACCGGTATCCGATCGCCCTTTTATCCCACAAATTCGTGGCCCTTCTGGCCTGAATTTGACTGTTTAAGATTCCACGTAAAAATCGGGCTGTTACATATGACGGTATCTGTAATGTCCTAATTCCAATATCGCTCAAAATGTCTAATACAATTATTAGCTTGCGAGAAATTGACAAATGTCTGCAAGCGTTATTAGATACATTGGGGAAAGGTAAATTTGCAGGACAATAGTGTCTATATAAGAGTCTTAAACTTTTTTCATCACCCCGTGTACGATCCGCCTCCATGGGCCAATACCCTGTGACATGACAAGAGCTCTCCCTCTGGCTACCCCCTTTGAGACCTCGAAGCGGCTGCATGTATCGCCGTATCTGTAGTATCCTTATTCCAATATCTTCCAATGTCTTGTAAAATTATTAGTAAAGCGAGAAATTGAGAAATTTCCCAAGTCATTTAGGTACTTCGAGGAAGGGAAAATTTGAAGAACAAAAACATCTGTTCCAAGACACATGTGTGCAGGGAATCGAGTATCTTCGTGTGAAATAGACAACCCCAGAAAATTGCGTCCGCCACTCAGTATTATGTAAGGGAAATTATCATAAAAGGCCATAATCTTAATATATTTTAAGCCAAATTTTATGTTTATAAATTTGTCTACTGCTATTTCCATTCCCTTTCTTAATTCAACGCATTCATCGGAATCCGCGATTGTTCTCATTATTTGTAGAAACTTTACCGTAATGAGATAATCACAGCCAGCTATACGAGATAAAAATTTTATAAAGCATTTCTTGTCATGTTTAGTTTTTGTTATAATGGTTGGCATGATCCAAAACGTTCGAATTGTCTGCCATAAACTTTTAATCTAAACGTTTTTGATATCGGACACCGCCAGATACCCTGCAACGCACAAGCAATATTTACTTGATTTAATAAAAACTGCATTGTAGCTCTGCGCTGTCGTACATGCGCGAAGTCCGAGGCGCTGATGCAAAGCCTGAACTTAGAGAGGTGAGAAGATTTGTGCCTCTACAGGGGCAGTTCAGTCGGTGGACGGAGAGGGGTGTTTGGCCTATGGCATAAACTTCCAAAAAATGTTGAGTCTCAAAGTTTATAATTTTTGACAATTCTCCTCAATGTTTGCCAGTTTTCCACCAATGTTTGCCAAATGCGGGTCTTCAAGGGGGCTGGGGGTTATCCTGTTAGGGCACTGGGCGCTTCGCATCAGCTGTGGAGGGAGCAGTTACTCCCGGCCCCTCAGAGTTGGGTAACTCCTACCCTGTAAGCGTGCATGGCATTAATAGTGAAATGTTGTCATAATCAGCACACAAGCGTATTTTGTGATCGTGTGAAATATTTTGTGATCGTGTGAAATATTTGTGAATGGCCGTGCCTAACCCCTCTATTTAACAATATGCCCGTTCTCCGAACGCCCTATTCCCCAATTTACGATTTCCTAATTCAAAATTCACATATCTCCAAATTTCCTTCACATTATTCCCAAATTCTTCACTTTCGTGTTGTCCGTTTCCAAATTGAAAACTCATGATATATTTTGTCCCTGTTGTGAAATTACAAGTTTCAATTCTCACATGCCAATTACTACTTTTCCATGCTTTCAATTCCAAATAAACTATTCCTTAAATTCTGCTTTTCCAACAAGAAACTCCTGGTTCTCAGTGTTCTTAAGTTCCGTTTTCCCATTTGCCCATTGGCGGATTACCATACTGGTTGTTTCCGAAACGGATTTCCATACATCTTCTTAATTTACCCGAAATTCTATACAACTACTTAGCTATTGGGAGAGGTTAAGTTATGTTAATTTTTGAGTAATAGTTTAATCCTGTATTTTTGAGTCCGGAGAGAAGCTATCCATTTATGAATTATCAAATTTTATCAAACATCACAAAAAATTGTATTTTTAATATTCATAGACACCTAAACTACAAAGTTACTAAATTTCTAAAATTTTTAAATTCATAATCGCTCATTTCAATAATTATACATCACCAATTAGCTCACTACTGTTGAGACATTTCAGCCTTTTAATTCATCTGTAAGGCAGGAGGAAACAGGTTCAGTACCTAAACACGCGCTAAATATCCACATTTTTATTTATAATTGTTTTTAGTTTAAAATTAGGCTTAGAATTACCTAATAACCTAGCTAAGTTTTAAGTTACCTTATTGGGCGTTGAGTTTTTATGTTCGAATTTGCTCACCGGCCGGCATCATTGCACAATTTGATTGTTGAGAGAATTTGCCAATAGCGATGCCGCCGAAATAAAGACACCGTAATCAGTGCCATGTGTCATGTCGTTGTCAAGCTGCGGTATGCAAGATTGATTCTGAAGCAAAAATAAGGTGGCAGCAGACAGGGCTAACTAAGTTGTGGCAATAGACCTGAGTCGTGGAGACGCCTTTTGAAACTGATCAAACTCGGCGCGTCCACAACCATGTCGGGCAATCGGTGCCAAAGTTCGATCACGCGATATGAGAAACTGTCCCTGGCATAATTCCACCGTGGAGTGAACTTGGGTTTTAAACGGTATCGGTGACCACGCGTTTGAATAGTCGAGTGTAGATCAAAAATAAATGTACTGTTAGAGCGGTCAGATTGTCACAGAGTTTGTAGACCATAATAAGATCGGCACGTATACGTCGCGTTTTAAGTGACTGTATTACCAATCGGCGCAGACGTTCTTCGTAAGAAAGGTCATTAAATCCCGGAACCATGTGAGTTATCCTACGCTGAACTTTTTCGATGACTTCGATATCACGGTCGTAGTGCGTACACCACACAGTGCAACAATATTCGAGAATTGGCCTAACGAGAGACTTGTTTAGTTTCCGAATAATGGGCACGGATTTGCTGTGACTTTTCTACTAATACAATTTACGACGCGCTCGGCGCGTCGGACTGCATCCGCGCAATTAAATGAACACTTTAAATTATAGGCAACTAATACACCCAAATCTCGCACAACTCTTTAGAGTTTAAAGTCTGTCCTGATACAGGGATTTGATCTGCCGAAATGAATCACTGCACATTTGTAGACGTTAAAGTCCATAGACCATAATTTCGACCACTCCCAAAGGGAATTTAAATCGGTCTGCATGTCCGTCGTAGCGGTTGGGGCTGGTGCCTTTTTCGTAGTCGTATCGACGTTCAGCGCGCGCTTGTCGACTCGCAGTTCGTTGCGTTTTCTTCTTAGTCTGCGTTCCTCGCGTTTTGTGTTCCGGCGAGTCTCTCCCCCGTAATCGAAGTTTAAGTTCAGCATTTTGACAGTGTGCGTGCTCAAGTTCCATCTGTCGGCCTTCCAATTGAGCTCGGTAGCTTTCGTCCATTCGACGCAACTAATGCAACGCAGTATCGACTCGCGTATTTAATTGCATTTGTTGCATTAACAGCATACCATCCAATTGCACTGCTGATGGAGGTATGGCTTGTTGCAATTGTTCACGCTCTTGTGCCAACTCCGTACCACGCAAATTTCCCAACTGCAACTCAATGTGCAATGAAGGCGGAATTTCCTCACTAATGTAGAAACTGGAGTTTTCGGAATGCGTCGAAAAATTTTAAAATCCCACTAGAAACACAAGCGTCGATTTGATTAACGTAGTAAAGAAACAGGATAGGCCCCAATGAGCTACGTTGGGGTACGCCGCTAGAAACTGAATAATGGTTGGATCGGGCGTCACCGATAATAACGGATTGTGTACGGTTGATAAAAAGTTACTAATCCAAGACAAAAGATTTCCACTGAGCCCATGAGCTTCTAGTATGGCAAGTAGTCGGGGATGTGGGACGCGATCAAAGGCCTTTTGAAAGTCAAGATAAACGCTATCGACCCAATCGTCGTTGTTTAAACAGTTTATTACCCAATCCATATAGGTGAGGAGCTGAAGTTCACAAGACAAACCAGGCAAAAAGCCAAACTGTGTCGCGTTTATTATATTATTTTCCACCCCAAATGTAGTTAGGTCTGCCGCTATAACGGACTCTATTACTTTTCCGATAACTGATGTGAGACTAATAGGGCGGAAATTTCCCGAATCGTGAAAAGAGCCGTTTTTGTACAGAGGGATGACGTTTGCCTGCTTCCACTCCGTCGGAACAAAGCCTTCCGATAAGCAAGCTGTAAAAAAAGACGACAACACCGGGTAAAGGATACTGCCGCACTCCTTGAGAACTAAAGGCAGAACACCATCAGGACCGGGAGAAGAGAACCTTTTTGTTTTTCGAACGGCAGCACGAACCTTTAAAGGTGTGAAGATGGCCGAGGTTTTAGAAGCAAGTGTAACAGGGGCGGGAATTGGTACGGGATGCTGTTCATGACGGTATACAGATGCAAAGAAACACGCTAATTCGTCAGCACACTCCTCATCGGTTTCTGTAAAGGAGCGATTTCCTCTACGTAAGGGTCCTACTCTGGGCTTTGACTTTGACATTTTGTTCACGTAAGACCAGCAAGATTTAGAATCCGAATTTATATTATCTGCCAATTTCGCTTCAAAACGACATATCGAGCGGCGAGATTCAGCTGAAGCTCTTTCAGAGGCAATTTTGTATGACTCATAGTCTGTTTGACTGCCCGAACGTTAGAATTTTCGCAGCTTCGTACGCTGGTTTCGAAGGGCACGAAAAGATTTCTCGTCGGCCCACGGAGGCTTCCAACTATTCAATGTAGGTTGATAGGGGACGAATACTTGAATGCAATGAATGCTAGAGTTTATTACTTCCCACATAGCCTTAGCCTTGTTTTTGTTTAACTAATCTGCATAAGAGTAACTTTGCTGTTCGTAGTGGCAGTTTTGTGTTATACATACTTGCTGTTTTCGATATATGGCAGTTAACGTGCGTAGTTCTTGTATTTCTGTTCTGTAATTTATTCAAACAGTTCGAGTTATGCTGTAGATTTCTGAAGTAGGGACTAGTAGGAAAACTTTTCAAATATTTTATCTCAAATATTTGCTTGGTGTGATCTCTGTGCGCGAGTAATTGGGACAAACGGTATTTACATAAATGATGGTTAGTTGCTGTGGGTCTAACCAGTTGAGCAGAGTTAATATAGAAGTGAATCGTTACTACTACCTGTTTTAATCCGATACATAGTGCGAAGGTGGTTACACTATATATATACTTAATCGCAGTACCCTCTACTCAATATATATATATATATATAGTAAGGAGATCAGGTCAAAACATAATCGAGCCAAATTCGACTTTAGTGGTTCTACTGTATATATGTATTTTATAACATTTTTACGGACGTATTGTAACATAGCGCAGATTGTGTGTTTCAGATGTGAAAGCTTTGAAATTCCGTCTGTGTGTAATTGGCCGTAACTCGGGAACGATTTAACCGAGTTTCATGATCTTGGGCTCATTCCAACCGGCATAGTTTATTTACCGTGCACATCCCAGAGCGTTTTTTGGGTCTGGTTCAGGGGTCATGGGTCAAAATGTGTTTTACCCATGTTAATAACCTTCAAATAAGCAAAATTATTTTTATATTATCTTTCGAATTTTTTTCTTTGGTTTGTTTCCATTTTATAGGAAAATGATAAATCCGATGCCACTTTTTGTTTTTCGATTAAGGCTCCTGTTCATGGTATGGCATACTCATGGTTCCTGGACCCAAAATTCGAAAATTTGTTCTGACGTCCAAGGGCGGTTGAAAAGTTTTGCTTGGGTGTTCTCAAGCATGGGATACTCATTGCAGGTGTTGATTCCGCTCTGTGACCCATTGGTTCAGGGCAAGGAGTAACCGGAATTCCGGTTCCGGCGAAAATCGTGTTCCGGTTGCGGTTCCAGCAAAGGGCAAAAACCATACCGGAACCGGAATTCCGGTTTAAAAATTTTGTTTGAAATTTTCCACATTTTTGTTTCATCTCTGATCCAAAAATATGTAATATATATTATACAATGATCAAGCTCCAATACAACCAAGCAAAAGAAAAGATTAACTAAGCAATTTGCCGTGTGAAACGTAAGTAGGACACATAATTTCAGTAGAAATTTTTCATAATAACCTGCTACAGTTTGTTAACAAATCAAAACCAAGTCGATGCTTGTAGCAACTATTTTACACGTTCAGAAGTCTATGGATTACGTTCGAATTAAACCAGTCCAACTGGGTAACAGAGTATGGCTTACATAGAAGTACTTAGCGTATGCTTGGCTAATATAAATTGCGCCAAGCGCCAGCCAGTGCGCTTGTAAACTTTGTAAATCAGGCGAAATTAAAGTGAAGTAACGTTATCTACAACGCAGCCAAAAACTGCTTTCTTGGCAATGAACTGGATTTATTGAAACTGTGCGAGCAGTATAACAGTTTGTCTCATTTATAGCATTTTGATTAGAAAGTTATCATCATTATCATCTAACTGACGGGCACTGTTTGTCCAACGCTAGCCTAAACAGTGTCTCTTACCACTGATCAAAAAATTTCTTTTTATCTATTAATTTTTCCTGAATCATATAAACCAATAATTTCAAGTTTCCTACAGAACAACATCTAACAAACGTATGTGTAGTAAAGGGAGGCGAATAGGGAGAGAGCGAAAGCGTTTATTCTTCGCTCTATGCGTTGTAAGCACATTCAATTTGACGCAGTATACGCAGTAGAAGGCATTTTTTGCTCTGGGTGTCCAATAAAACGACATATTGATCGATAAATAAACATTATTAGCTTCCTCAGTCTCTTTAAAGTTTCAGAAAGGCAATAATGTCATGGCAATACATTAAGTTTAATGTAAAAGTTATTTTTAATGCATTTTAAGTCGACTATACCTTAATTTCTTCCTTCATATCTTTTACTATATATAAATTTCGAAGACCAGGTTCCGGATCCGGTTTAAATGGACGGTTCCGGTTACTGGTTCCGGTTATTCCCTGGTTCAGGGGTGTGGTGCCCTCATGGTTCATCGACCCAATATTCCTAATTTTATTGTGACGTCCTTCGGAGGCTGATAGCTTGTGCTTGAGGTGTTTTCGGGCATAGGAAATTTTTTGCCGGTGTTAGCAAGGGCGTAGCCAGGAATTTTGAAAGGAAGGTCGCGGCCCACAGTGGGTACCTAAAAAAGGGGGGTCGCGGCTCACAATGGGCACCTAAAAGGGGTCCGGGGGGGTCGCGCTCAGAAATATGAAAGTGGGGTCCAGAATTGGTATATTAAGTAAGCCCTAAATAAGTAGAAAATGCAACTGTTGTCAAAATACCGAATTTTTATACAAAAATGTGAAGTTTGATCAAAAATACAGTTGAAAGTAATTGTTTTCTAGCGCGAGACAGGCTTGTTTACGACAATTTTAGGCATGATTTTCAACCGGAATCATTCAAAAAAAAATTTTGTTTGGGGTTGAACCAAAAGGTGTGGGGAGTGAAACGAGCGCAGCGAAAAATCCGTACTAGCACTGCAGGATAAACTTTGAGAGTGTTGCTATTAGGTTTTTAGGTTGACACGCATAACTCAACTTTCTTGGGGTGGATTGATTCGCACTATAACTCACTTGAGAGTTGAGCTTGAAACCCATTCCAAAATCTTCCCCCGAAGAGGCTCCTGAAATTGTCGTTATATATTAGACAGTATATAGTGCTGTGCTACACTGCTCTTCTAGGATGTGGGTTGGCTCAAAACGGGTTTTAAATCCCGTGAGATCTAAAATACACGAAAATGGCAACACGCACCTGTGTAACCACACGAGCTATAAGTTTTTTATTGATCTCATCTTGTAGAGCAATTCGTCCTCTATATTGTCATCATTTACGGTGCAGGACTGGGTCAGAACAGGTATTTGAATTGGTCCATGAGACCCAAACCACACGAAAACGACATTATCTATGTAACCACTTGAGCGCTCATTTTGTAGAGCTTTGTAGGGCATTTTTTCTCTCTAAATATGTAGTTTTACATATACAGTTGCTCTAAATATGCTATAAGCGGATATATCATTATTCAGGTGATATAGCTGATATTCGGCTCATTTTGTCGACTGATGCTCAGTACAGCTATGCAAGTCTTTCTAAATTACGTATTCATCACCTTGGTGACAAGACAAACTGCTAGTTAGTTATTTATGGCTGTTCTGGGTCTTTTGTTGTGTCTTCAGGAGTGTGAAATTTTTTGTCACAAAATTTAATGCTTTTAACTGTGTTTTCGTGAGCTACAACTTGAGAAATCGTCTGCGGTTATTCAAAAAATAATGTTCACCGTATAGATAGTATATATTTATCTGCGTAGTTACGATGTCCCATGTTCGATTTGTACCCGAAGACGTGACTGAGGAACACGAAAATAAAATTCTTATTAACTTTTTGGCTGACGACCGCTCAAAAGCCGAAGTCAATCTTGGATTTCTACAGGTATCTTGTATTTTAGGATTTACAGGTATTTTGTCATAGTAAAAATTTTATCTGTTTTGTTAGGTGTTTTTACAATGTAATAATGATTTTCGAGCTTTTACCTTGCAATAACAATATTTAACAATAATGATAATCATATTATTTCCACCAAGCATTTAGGAATTCCTCCGAGGCCAACACAGTCTTTAGTATCATTTAGTTTATGTACCCGAGGGACCCTTTATTTACCTGTGTTTTTAAAATAGCTAATTTTTCTCTGTTAGGTAGAATTGGGAAATTCCCCTTAGTTACTCCCGCAAATTTTTCTACGCGGGACTAATTCCATCACAAAATGTTTTCCTTATATCTCTAGATAACCATAATTTCAACGTTGTCTAACATTTCTGGACCATTTGACAATCACTGGGGCCCCCAGCTAAGCTGGGATTATCATGGCGAGGTATGTATTTTCAGTTCCGAACTGCAGTACCCGTAGTTATACTAAGCTGTTCGACCAACTGTATTTTTCTCTCGCTGTATATTTATATTTATTTATTTTATATTTTATTTTGTTGTTCTAACACCTTACGCTGCTCATCGTATTATTGCAATATTCAGTTTAATTTGATTTACACACATATGCCTGGTTTGCTGGAGTAGCGGACCATCTAAACGCAGCACAGACCCTCTTGATTTTGTATTCCAGCCCACCACCACGTCCCGTCGATATTTGTTACAGTGTTTTTCGGACAGTGATGTTTCAGTTCACATGTTTGTGTGATTCGATGTTGTTATATACCTATCATGCCATGTATGTTGTAGGTGTCCAGAATGATGTTATATACGTAATGTGTTCTATATAGCGTATTTACTACACTACTAAGTATATATAACATGCAATATGTAATGCGATTACACCAGGTGGATTATTGAGCGGAGCTCGGCGACGCCGAGTGAAGCGTTTTTATTTTCTGTCTGGGAGAAAAAAGGTCGATGTCCGTCCGTTCGTTCGTTCGGTCCGACGGATCTCAAGAACCACTGAACGGATTTTAAAAACGTTTTTTGTTTGAAAGCCTATCATGTCAGAGTGTGCACCTGATATTTGGGATTAAAAAATTTTGAGTGGTTAATTAGTAATTAGCTAATTAGTTAATTTTATGCAGCTAAAATAGAGAATTTTGCAATATTTGTGTTATTTATTGAAATAGAGTCGTTTCGATCAAACCTTTATAGGTTTTTGGGTCGAAGAATACAAATGTAATATTTTTACCAATGATAAAGCCCTATGCCCTATGCAATGTAGTTATTTGAAGAACATAAAATTGAGTACATTTGTAATGCCACAACCCAAGCTCCGCTCACAAATAATGTAGTTCCACTACAGACTAGTTATTCTGTGTTAAAAATCTTTCCACCTAAATGGATGCGTCGAACCCCGAGTTTGAGGGTGGGCCGGATTGCCGATGCACTGTTACTCTAGAATTTTGTACCCAATGAAAACTGATATGCAATTTTAATCTAAGGAAATCATATTTGTGACATAAAATGACCTACGTAATATTTGTAGGCCATGTTAGCACTTGTTTCAGGATAATCGTGTATACTCGATCTCATTCGAACTGCCGCTGTCACTGGGCGATACCGCCACACAAATGTCTCATCATGCTAACTTAAAACTTGCGTATATCGGCCAGATCAAAGGTAGCTTGTAATTTATTGTAAACTTATTGAATGTAATTTTGTAGAATTAAAATTTTTTTCCGCGACACATACTCTGAATATACTGGTATCATAATAATCATTTTAAATATATTGATACAGTGCAAACGAATCTTTTAAATAGCTTTTATTAATTATTGCGCTTGACCAACATACATCAGCCCAACTTTGGGTTTACGAATTTTGCAAATATATCCTCATAAAATTGTACATATGAATCTGCAATGATATCGTTTCAATAATACCGCAAAACCTATGCCAAACGAACGCTGTTATATATTTGCCTATTAAATATTTTTGTATTATAACATCGGAGGATTTGAATGACATGGGAATACATATCTGTCGTCGAAGTATTATGACGTTGCATTGTTATATATACAACTTCTTTAACTAAGCACCACTTTTCTGAATTACTCGAACACTGGTATTAATTGTTCATAATTGTGGGCCGTCACATTTTGAATTATATATAACCCTTATCAGAGGCTTCGAAAGAAATAAATGGGAACACTTGTCTATCGTTGAAAAATCTTGGCTCAATATATAATACTACTGTACAATGAATTTTTCTTTGGGCAGCAGTTTTTAAAATTAGTTGTCTAAAATCTAAAAACATTTCGACAAGTGAAATTTTTACAATTTCGATTCATTTCCCTGTTGTTGGCGGGCACCTTTGGGCTTATATGGTAGCTTACCAAGCCCTCGATTCGCTGAAGATTTTGCCAATGGGCACGAACCGGAGGGCAGCCAGAGAGTCAGAAACGCTGCCAATTTTTATGGATAGAAAACACGATGTTGAAACAAATTTTTGATAAAATTTATGAAATTTTTACTTCAGGACAGAATTTTAGTACAAATTGCGATAAAATTTTTTTATGTCATTTGGGATGTTTTTACCGAGCGTAAACAAGCGAAATTTTGCAAGAGACGATAACCGCGGGAGCCCTAAATTTTGCCAAAGGTCATGAACCGAAAGGCACAACTTTTTGGCAGGGGTCACTTAAAAATACCAGTAACCATACTCCCTAATTTGTAAAGCCCATGCATAACCATTTCAACTTGTTGCTTCAATTACTTTGCTCCTCTGTAACAGATATATTGATGTATAGTTTGCCGGAATGCTTTAGAACCTGAAATATCCCATATTGAACACATTTAAAAATCTATTGTTGATTTTTCAAAACTACATCCAGTTTATACGTTTTAACGGTTGCTCAACATGATAGTGAAACTATTGTTATAATGTTATCCTGGCCTCTCCACGGTACCAATATTTTACCTAGGGACATTGAGCTGCGGGGCCTCGAGTTGTAATTCGGGGGAGCTGATAATACCTAAGGGATTTTCCCCATGTTACCTGGCGGGTACATCGCTCTCCGAGTCAACTGGGGTTTATAATTGCATTTTTTGTGTTTTTCATATATTTGCAACATATGTATATTGTTTTTTGGTGCATACTTGTTATGTAAGTTCTGAATGTGCATATTTCCCTAGGCCGAATTTTAATTTAGTTAGGATTTTGTCATATATATATATATATATATATAATTATAGCTGTTCGAAATATAAGGTATAGTATTGAGTTCTGTTAGAACTGTTTTTATTAGGATGATCATTTTTGTGTCAATTCAAAATACCTGGGGGAGCCGCCGAAATCTTGGGGATCTCGAAAATCCTGAAGAGTCCCCTCCCCTTTTGTGGTGAGGTCAGTTTATAACCGTTTATACGTACATCATTAAAAAGACACTGGAAGCACACAAAAATGACATAGCACGTGATGTCCTAATGTGTCTTGAAAGATGTGGTCGATAAATTTTACAACTTTATTAGTTGAAAGAAATGACCGGAACAAAATGATCTTCACGTTCTCAAATGAAACTGAAGCTTCCATAATTACCATGCAAGGCATAATAACTGTATGACTTGTAGTTACAGCTACATATATAGCTAAATGGAACAAAATTTCTTACCTTATGTTTAAAAAGTGACGGTTGGTTCATTGTTATGCAGTTATTACAGTGAAGAATGTACTTTCATTGTCCTGACGTTCCCCTAAATTCAGAGACGCCATATCGTTCGGCAATTCGAGCAATCGGAGCAAAAGCTGTTAGTCTATGCTTTCAGAGGGACGGTTAGGTCCTGGGTGTAACTGATCAAATTATACAGTTATCATAGTTAATTCACTTTAATCGTCCTGACAACCCCCTAAATTCAGAACTGCCATATTTTTCGACAATTCAAGCAATCTGAGCAAAATTTATTAGTCTGTTCCTAAGGAGTGTCAGTTAATTTCTGATTATAACTGATCAAATTATGCAGGTATTACAACTAAGGAAGATACTATAATCAATCTGACGGTACTCTAAATTCAGAGACGCCGTACTGTTCGACAATTATAGCAATCGGAGCAAAATGTTTTAGTCTATGCATAAAGAGTATTCGTTTGTGCGTGGGTGTAGCTAATTTATATTACGCAGTTATCACACTTAACGCAGTTTAATCGTCCTGACGGTCTCCTAAATTCAGAGACGCCATATTGTTCGACAATTCAAGCGATCGGGGCAAAATTTATTAGTCTGTGCCTAAAGAGTGACGGCTAGTTCCTGATTATAACTGATTAAATTATTCACGTAGCACAGTTGAGGAAAATGCTTTCATCATCCTGACGACCCCCTGCATTATTGTTCGACAATAGTCTAGCAATCGGAGCAAAAGTTGTTAGTCTGTAATTTAATAGTATCGGTTGCATTGATCCTGGGTGTAACGGATTAAATTATGCAGTTATCACAGTTAATGCACTTTAATCGTCCTGATAGCCCCTAAATTCAGAAATGCCAAATTGTTCGACAATTCAGGCAATCGGAGCAAAGTATATTAGTATGTGATTAAAAAGTGGCAGTTAGTTTCTGATTACAACTGATTAAATTATGCAGGTATCACAATTAAGTAAGATAATATCATCAGTCTGACGGTACCCTAAATTCAGAGATGCTATATTGTTCGACAGATCAAACAATTGGAGCTAAATTAAGTATATAATTCCTGGACATAGTCAAAAGCCGATGGTAGTCCACTCTGCGGAAGTGCGTGACACTCTTCAGCTTTCCCTCACTATCGCTAGCGGTCGTTCTTGCATTTATCCTCAAGTTATCGACCCGCAAAGTGGTCCACAACAACCATGTTCCTCGACCACCACATCCAGACCCGCATGTTTTCGACCCACCGGTGATAGAACGAGAATGCAGAAGACTGTCCCAGTCTTCAGCAGAGTTGACTATCATCCGCTTTTGGTATAACGCGTTAAATTACGCAGTTATCACAGGTAGGGTACTGTCATCGTTCTGACACTTCCCTAATCTCAGAGGCACACCATTGTTCGACAATTGAAGCAGTCGGAAGTTTTTAAGCTTACCGAGATTCATTCAAATGCAAAAACAACGATCTTCTTATTACATAAATGTCAACGTGAGGTTTCATTAAGATGCATACATTGCAAAATGACAAAGTCTTTTATTTCTTCCATGATTATATTTTATATTTTGCTTTAT
>JASANE010021929.1:0-21788 GCA_030248225.1 Trileptium ribeirensis
CACCGGCTTTATACAGGCCACATACGCAAACCCCGTCGTAATAAAGCCGCCCGTTCCATTAAGTAGTGCTAGCGGTCAATAGAGGAAAGCACCAATCGCTGTGCAACGCTCAACAAATAGCAGTAGGTGTGAAATATAGCAGTTTTACAACAGCTGTGAAATCAGGCAGCAATCCCACATCAACCCAAGTTTCCGCCGTCTGCTTTTACATCCTTTTGTCAGCATACACATATATACCACAGACCCAAATTCAAGTTGTTATCTGTCGCCGTCGATGTTCATAAGGATTCAGCTCTGTTGTCACTACTTTTCATCCTATGTAAAGATGCCGTCTCTAGTAATCGATGCTTGAGGTCAAAGGGGTGAGAAAAACTACCGCCTACATATTTGAGCTGCAACAGGCCTCGAACTCCAGACATCCTGCCTTTGGATTGTTTGGATGCTTAGTTGTCCCTATCCGACCAAACAAGTCATAAATCTTAGTTGAATAATTTTTTTATTTTGGCCTAGCAACAGAAGATGAAGTGATATGAGAAGCAGCCGCTGAAGACTAGACTAGGGTGGGTTTTTAACCCACGACCTCTCGCCTTTGGATCCGCAAGCAGGCGCTCTACCCACTGAGCTATCTCTGCTTGGCATCACAGCTGTTTTAAACTCGCTTTCCCACGGAGGAGAGAGTGTAAGTATTTCGGCCTCCCATAGGTGCCCTCAGGCCAGCCACCCCAAGTATTTTTGCCTTGCCCCAGTTCGGCTCCAGGCTCCACTGCGAGGCCTAAAATACATATACTCCTATAGCTGCAGTCAGTCTATACAGTTTCACTTTATGATGTTCATAATTGTATATTTAATGTGAATAAACTATTTATGATATTTTCGCGTTTTTCAGTCCGCCAGTTTCCAGCTCGAAACATATAAAACCGAATTTCTAGATCCTTCACATCTCCCCCACCCAGTTCGGTTCCCCTAATGTAATTAAAGGCAGTTTTATAATGCCAGATAACGCTATTATATTCGACAATAGGTCACTATATACTGTCTAATGTAGCGGCCTCGCATCTGCTGTGATGTTGGGCAGGGGAAGCTCAGTCGGTAGAGTGGAAGTATGCTTGTGGAAGGTGATGGGTTTTAGGTTCGAATCCGCGCTATGTCAACTTTTCGGCCGGTTGCTTCGAATATATATATTTTCGTCGTTTTGCACCTACTAATATCCCTGAATAAAAAATTGATTATATAACAGATACTGTTATATATTTTTCATTTACGCTTAGTGGTAAGAACTTGAAGACGAGGAGATTTCAAAAAAGGCCGGCTGAAAAGTTGGGTAGATGTAGGATTACAACACAGGAACTTCCGCTCTTGTATCCTTTTAGAAGACGCTCTAATCAAATAGGCTATCCCTGCCCGACTGCACAGCAGATATTACCCAGCTATGTTCGAAATCCAGTCTTCCACAAGACCTACCACTGACCTTATTTTTTAAATAATGTATTTTGTGTAGTTGTTATAATAACGTATTTTATTTCGTAATAATGTTTTACAACGTAGAGTCCGATGCTCATGTTATAAAAGTGTTCTTTCTTTAGGCCTTGCTGTAGGAGTTTGAAAGGGAATTGAAAAACGGCAGACTGGAAAGTTGGGCAGGGGTGAGACTCGAACACTCAACCTCCCACTCTTGCATCCGTGAACAGCCGCTCAAACCAACTATGCTATTCCTGTTTGACTTCACAGCACATATTAGGCAGTTATATTTTGACAGATACATTGTGCTGTGAACTGGGGTAGGCCTTGGAGGATGATTTTTATGACGGCTATCGTAATTTAAATGGGGACGGGATGCGTCACCGAAGATTGTGATGTTCGAGGTGTGGCCGGTAGAATGCCGATGCAAAACGAAGTGGTCCGCGTTCTTTTGCTTGTGAATTTTTATAGCACAGCGACGTGACTCTATTTGGTGTTACGGCGTGACTACTTCTTAGCACTCTCAATCCAAAGTCTTGAACACCAAAAACGCTAAAAGAAATGTTTATTTATAAAACAAGTAGTAATAAGGCACGTGATTGTTGACACAGCTCTCAGCACAACACATCTCGATACTGCCTGCTTTTATGGCCGATCTCCTAGTCCTTCTACAGGACTATTCTTAACTATCACTGTTTCAGGATCAGGTTAATTGATACACTACTAATCCTCTTGTGAGGTTAATGCAGTTACACCAGGCTAGAATGCGTACTGCAGTATCTTTGATTGGTATAGATTTTATTATTAGGTTACCTGATACTTTAGTAATTGCTCTTGTGAGGTTGTACGGTTACACCCGGTGGAATGCGTATCGTACTGTTAGTTATATAACTAACTTATTTTGAACCCTACATTTAGGCTAAGTGTCTTGATTTAAAGCAGTTACCCCCTGCTGGAATGCGTTCTGCGGTATTATTAAGAACTGTGTGGTGGGGGCTGCACACCGCCCCAGTTGAAACTTTTTCTTTATCGATCATCCAGCAACCCGCTGGCATGCGCCAACAGGTGGTTATGAGAAAAGGAGGAATTTTAAGAAAAAAATCATCTGATTCCACTCCCCTTACTCGCCCTGTACTATTCTTATCACGGAATTCCTCACTCGACACAGGGCCGATATTGTAAAATATTACTATACTAATAGTGTATCTATTAGTATACCATTCTTCTACTTGATTATATGCCACTTTTTAATTGGGAACTAATATTACTAGTTTATAATACAAGGTAATATATATTTACTTTTACATATTTGTTATATGATCCGGTTCCTTTTTCCAACCAGAATTTCTTCTCGCTTTACACAGCAGCAGCTCCTTCTATGGAACAACAAACCAAAAAGTACAATCAGTAATCCACAAATTGGTGGAAGCTCTCTTTACAACATCATACCCCACACGAACGTTCTTTGCGTTAGACACAATCACTAATAAAACAAAGAAAATCATAAAATATAAAACATGCAAAAAAATCGCATTCTTTGCGCACCTAAGCCGATGAAGATAAATCAAGACTGATTATCTGAAACTAAGCCATGTAAACAATATGATAGGTAATAAGAAAAACAAGTGCAAAATATGCAAATTAGGTGGAAATAAAAAAAGAAACTAAGACAATTTTAGGAAATTTAAGGGTGAAAAGAGGAAGGGATCGGATAATAAATAAAACTATGCAAATAAAAAGATTTGTTCAACCAGGGTGGTTAAGGGTTGAATTGGGGTTTTTGGAAGGATTTGAATCCAAAAACGCTGAGTACCCTGCTGTGACGAAGTAATCAGTAAGTGAAACAGTAACTATGACGCACAGTAGTACTTAGCGCGTTACGTTGATGTTCGCCGATTGCAATGTGGTCGTCTGCAAGTAACGCTTGTGTTGTGACCGAACTGCTGGAGGTGATATTACTTCAGAATCTCGAACCGACTCGGTTCGCAACTATGATATTGTCGGCTAGACACACTTGAACAGATGTCGATATGATTGGTTGATGCCAGTATAATTAGATTATCGGTAATATAATGATGTAGTAATACTCGGTGTTGTACAATCATGTGTAGTCTAACGGTATCAGAAGCGCTCAATACGTCAAACTCGGTAAGAGAACTTACAAATCTCACGATCCGTATGAAAACGAGTAGTGTTGTAGTCGGTATATAAATAAACGGGTTATGAAAAATGGGTTGACAATCGATTCGCATATATTTGTAATATATACGAACTATAAATATGCATGCGCACGAACATCAGCACCGGTTGACCTAGGATTCAGTGGGTCCTTGCGCAAACAGCAGGTCAACAGGTGCCGGTACTATAATGCATTGGCATAAATTAGTATGAAACTGTCGGTAAGTCGTTCCATTTCGCATGTCGACTCGTACTCCATTATTGCTTCGCGCAGCCTGAAAATATACGACAGCGGCAGCACCAAAAACAGTCAAGCAATCGTTCGATATAGGGCATGAATTAGCGTAACTCCGTGACATCTGGGTGTTATTTCGTTTCCGAAGGGGTGGCGGATGGTCAGGGATATTTTATTATGGTGGGTATCGGATATTAAAATGGGACGGGAACCCCCTGGTAGGCTGGTAAACCACCAACAAGTGGAGAACCGCGACAAAATAAAAAAAATTAAAATAATGCATATAACCTATGCCTAGCTACGTAATTTTGAATACTGTACCTCTTTAAGCCCATAAAAGTGTGTTTTGTTGTTTATTTGTGAGTTTATTTGCCAATAAAAAATAACAGAGCAAGTAAGATGGTAATTAATGATGCAAATATTATTAATGCAACATAAGGATAAGAAAACACTAGAATGAAATGGCTGGTATTAGGATGGGTAAACAACCGCTAATACCCATCCCTTAGATGATCAACTAAATTAATCTCAGTCAGACGTTTAAAAATTATAATACCTTCTAACTAAATACACTTTCTCGTAAAATATTCCAAGCGTAAATTATACGATAGGAAAAGAAATAACGTAATCAAGTCTACTATGATGCTTAATCAATTTAGCCGAATTTGATCGTGTGTTAGACGTATCATGTGCGAAGAAATCGTCAGCATCTATATCAATATAATTCCTTACTATTTTCAAAGTAAGAACCAAATCTCGCAAAAGCCTGTGATATTCGAGAGATCTTTAATTTAATTAAAAATCCCGGATTATCTGCGCCCACAAGTGGTTGACAGCAGAAATTGGGGCACCTTTGAGTGACTACAGCGGGTCAACGGAAAATCGGGCGAAGGTCCGAAGCACGTCGTTGCATTTACATAGTCACGATGAACAAAACAAGGGGTAGCATGCACCGGTTCAGGAATGAGGTGAGCCGACGAGGATGTAGGAGGGTGGGGGCTTGCATCAGTCGTATGTTACTACGAGATAATAGGAAAAAGGGGCGGTTTTACCAGAAATATGCACAAGGGGGTGTTCACGGTTGTGAGTGAAGGCACAGGGGCCTTGTAATCGTATTCAGCCGGCTAAGAGGCACATACACACACATATATATAGTATGTTATAAGTATATGGCAACTAATAGTCCTGTTTCTGTCTTGACAACCCACTTAGCGTAAGTATCGATCATCTTTGTCCTTTACGAGCGAGGTTTTGGCATTGTCCGGGGCAATTTGATTTCCAACAATGGTCCCCACAATGTTCTACCAACATGATCCAGCTATTTTCCAGGATCATGGTATACTAGACCGTGACGGGCCGTAAAATTAACCCTACATCCGTCGTCTTTTGTAATCTCGAAAGCTACCGTACGTGTAACTCAGCTGGTTGCAACTTGTTGTTTTCCGTGACCATTGCTTAGTATACAGCTAAAACTAGGTAAATTTAATATTTTCCATTTCTATGTCTACAAACTTGTCAATCTGAGCGTGCAGCCAGGGGCCTCCTATTCCCGGACGGTCCTAACCGTCAAAATTTTAAAGTATGGTGAGGACTGATTTGGGTTCTGCATGATTCCCTTTTTCTATCGGTACGGAGCTCCATGTCCAGCTTCACAAATCGGTTGAAACAGCCTAAAATCGTCCGAATCGTAACACTCGTCCCGGTAATCAGACAAGAACTCGGCAAATGAAGGCAGAGATATAAGCAAAACAGTGCATATGACATCATACGGCATTAAGTGGTAAAACGGATGGAATTATAGCATATAAACGGATCAAATTATAGCATAAAACGGATCAATTTATAGCATACAAACGGATCAACTTATAGCATACAACGGATCAAATTATAACCAAAAACGGATCAATTTATAGCAAACAAACGGATCAAGTTATACCATACAACGGATCAAATTATAACCCAAACGGGTCAATTTATAGCATACAAACGGATCAAGTTATAGCATAAAACGGCTCAAATTATAGCATACAACATCAACTATAACAAATGGTGAAACGTGGCCTAACCAGAATAATTTTGACACCAAAATTGAGGTAAATACGCGTAACGGGCCGGAACTGTCCTGTTACACAAATACTAAGAAAGTTTACACGCATACATACAGCTCGCTTATGAATCCTGGTAAAATAGTTGCAGGCACAGGGCGCTCGCCAGTTGCCTTATATAACGACCTACATAAGATAAAAAGGGGTTCTGGGGGCAGCTCCTCAGTGTCCCACCGCTACTTTAGTCGAGCGAACAGCCCAAATGAGTCTCAGAGGGTGAGACTTATTTCTCTAAGGGGTCGCATTCGGGATAAGGGATCACGACCAAACCGGGGGCAAGTGATCTTAAGCTAATGAGGGAAAGGCAGGTCAGCTTTATAACCTGTGAGCAGGCTTAACGGCCGACCCTCCCTCAGGGGGACCTCCATACCACTAGACACGTGGACCAATATAGGGGCCAGGCCGAACACCCTGGTAAACCCGCCGACAGCCTACTAAACTAAGCGATTCCCTTAGGGCCAGAACTGCTCCTAGTACAGTATTCCTGACGTCAATTTCGGCAGATTTTTCCGCCGGGAAGATGCGACTTAGGAATAAACGTGCCTGTGGAAAATGTGCCTGCAACGCCGGTTTAGTGTTGGGCACTGGCCAGATTTTCGTTTGTCGGTCGGCCGGAACATTTTTGCGGAAAAACGGCCGGCCAGCGGCTTTTCCTGTTGGTTATCTAAATTTACGGTCGGCGGACGTATATTAATTTGCAAAATTTATAACTAATGTTTTTCAAAACGTAAATTTTCGTGCAGACTCTCATCCACTACATAGTGACGTGCAAACTCACAATCTTCTTTACTCTGCAGTTTTTATTACAGTGTAAACAACAAATCTTTGAGTTTCTAAAAAATGTTACAATTTGGAACAAACCCGATAGCGAACATAGCTGCCTCTAATGCTTACGGAATAAGCGCAACTGGATACTGTTCTAACTACTTTGTTCTCATAATGTCGCATAAATATAGTAAAGACCTTTTCAGATGGTAGGCGGACTCCAGCGATCACGTTCAAAAGTATCCTGAAATATGTCCCAGTTAATATCCACTGCCGATTATATTTACGTAATACGTATATGCCTGCAAATACAAGCGCCCAAGTATAACCACATTTACTATCGTCAAGTCCGCTTTATCTATTTTTAGAAAATGCTCGCCGCTACAATACGCATGATTTCCAAGTGTAAACTGAAGATTGCATTAAAATATTTATTATTGACCTTCGAACCGCACTGATGACGTGAGTCCAATGGCGATGAAGTCAAGGTAATCAGTTGACGGGTTCACTACCTAACCTGAGCCTTAATAGTGTTGGGGACCGGCCGTTGCCCGTATCCGATTGTTAGTTTTACACTAGAATTGTTCACAGATTTCCTTGTATTTCTCCACCAGGATCGTTTCCGTCGCCATTCTTTCTGACATAAATGTTGCAGCACGCCGCCAACACGTACAAAATCGAACCTCAGCTTCGCAACAAACACTGCGTGCCAACTACAAAACCTCAACAATTGGCCAAATTGTGCATAGGACGCAAATTCAAATGAAGATCATGACGTCCCCAAAACATCACTTAGGTTTCCGAAAGCCTTACATGAGAAAAACAGTAAGCCCTGTTCGTGGAGGTCCTGCTTTGCGTGCGGAATTGCGTATAGGACGCAAATTCAAATAAAGATCATGTCGTCCCCAACGCATCACTTAGGTTTTCGAAAGCCTTACACGAGAAATACATTAAGCCCAGTTCGCGAGGATCCTGCCCCACCCCCCGAACCCCTCTCTAAGCTGGTGTCCTAACGTTATAACGTACCGCCTCTCACGTTATGCCTATCCGAACATAAAAAAATCCTCAAAGCTTCAGTGCAATAGAGACTACGGCATTACAGCGAAAATGTTTAAAAAATTTCTCCTGAGTTGTCAGCGTACTCATTGCCCGAGATACTTGAAACACGTGAACTTTACTAACAGACAGATAAAGAGGAAAACTATCGATCACCATTAACACCGTTGTTCAAATGCTGCGACTTACAATAACATAAAATTTCGTCATATAATTTCGCTGCATCGGTTATAAAATGGTTATTGCAAAGCACTTTGTTTTTGAAATGTGCAAAGCCTCTATGGAATTAAATAGGATTTTGCCATACACTCCGAAGCAGGCTTTAGAGAGCTGTTTCCCCACCCCGAAGCCATGCCATGAACTACCCCCCGTCGAAGGCGCGCGGAAAATTTTTGCGCATATAATGGAATATTGACACAGAGGGCGTGAGGATAGAGAGGTCAACATTTTGTCACCAGCATCCCTGAGACCTCCACTCTGCCAGGCTACTCCTTCCACTCCTGATACCTAGGAAAATGAGCATGTATGGATTTTTCATTTAAATAGCAACTAACCGGAACATCGAAGAAATGCAATCAAAATATTAGTGATAATTTGGAGAGCATTACACTTTCAATCGTGAGGTTGGGAATTTCACCTCGATCGAGGATGACACATCTCCCACACCGGTGGCGTCGGCAACCTGTGCAACATACTTATGCTAATCACCCATTGCGGGATGCCACTAATGGCTTCACTCCCATTGGACATCACACGGTACGAAAAGTTGGGGAAACAGAAATCGACGCCGCCCTGCTATATACAGTAAGAATTTTCGTATATAAAAGAATGTGAACCCTTTATATGGACAATGGTGAAACATACTTCTGATCAGAACGAATTGGGTCCATGAATATTGGCGCACCCTTTGAGCGCACGCTTAAATGTCAAAATATCGCTTATCAAAAAACCGCACCATTTATACAGCATCAACATTACAAGCTTTACAACATAAATACACCAGATAAGAATAAATGGATCTGTTGAATACTATTACATAAGCCGGTGACGTCGACTGCAATATAACCAAAATTTGGTAATACGAAATTTTCAGCATCGTCTCGCACCTCAAGCCCAATGACGCGGAACTTTCTTTCATGTCAGTCACAGTGCCAACGTGCATATAATCACTGTATCATCCATTCGGCGACTGGAACAAGTTCGTAAATTATCGGTTATATAATCCTGCCATAAACAGAAAAATGAACAAAGAAACAATAATTTGTAATAATAAAATCAATTTTTACGAATCCCTCACTATTCATATAACTATCACTACATTTGTAGTTTCATAGATTAATAGATCACATATATACCTCGTGTAAGATTGATTTTTAAACACCACAATGTTACAGAAGAGATGCCAAAGGTTTGTAAGCAAAACTAAAGCTCAATAAGGAATATTCCAAGGAGTTGCAAAATTTTTTGAATGTACAAAGCAACATTTGCACAATGTTGAGCTTAATGCCTAAGGTGCGACAGCATGTATTTTATCAAGAACGCGGAAATTAACGAGGTAAACAGGCTCCAAATATTGTTTTATGTATTTCAGAAATTTAGGCAATTTCAGTCGATCGAACTAGTCTTGATGCTTTCGAGTTCATATATAAAAAAATATGGATTTTGATATAGCAAAAAATTTTCCAAATCTTCTAGTTTTGCTATAGTTTGTTATTCACAAATTTTTAGTATTTCTCCAATTTCCTGTCAAAATTCCCAGCTTTCCGGGTTGCGAGCATTACGGGTTTGTGAGAATTCAGGTAATTACTGGAGCGACGAAAGGTAGGTTCACAATTACTTTTCGAATATATAAATTTTAGAAAATCAAACAATCTGGTGAAGAATTGCGCGGATAACAGATGGACAGAAACGTTTTTGCACATATATGCGCTATTTTGAAGAATCCCAGCTCCCTGGCTTTGCTGGCTTTCATGCCACCGAGAAAATATGAACACGATTCAACTGTAATAATCTCTTTACCAGACCAATACCATAAAATATTAGCGCGAACTAGCCACTGAATGTAACGGAATTGTTGTAGAAATAAAAGGTATTTTTGGGCAATTAAACATATCATGCAATTACAATACTATTAATCAAAACAATTTCAATTATTACATTCACAAAAGGGCGTGGCAAAGAGGACACGCAGGGTCGAGCCTTTTGCAAAGAATATCAGGAAAGCGTAACAAACGCTCAAGCTGAGCTACGCCCAACTAACCTACTCGCTCAGCGAAGAAGTTTCAGAATAGCTACATCCCGGGTCGTGCGATCCACATTTTCGACCAGTAGAAACTTTTATCACAGTAACGGCAAAAATTGGTGCAAAAGCAGATATGCAGGTTAGCTGAGTTTATGCACAATGTTGCACCAATTGCGGTCGTGACTGCAAGCGCTCCGTCAACTATGTTCACAGAACTTGTAATATGAAAACGCTAAAGCTGGGCTCAGACGTCAAACTTCTTGCTCGAAATTTGAGCTGAAATTTTTATCAATTATTGCTAAAACCATTTTTTACATTTTTGGTGAATTTTAACGTGTGAACACTGGTCAAACTCTTATAACGTATTGCTTCTGCCAGTCAAGGACAAGGATTAGAACTTGAAAAATTTTGCGCTCAAAATATGATGCATGATGATTCGCCATTATTTTTTTCAGTCCGTTTAAACGTTGACAAAATTTGACGAATAAATTCATCTTTAGTAAAATTAAAAAAAAAATTCGCATTACTAAAACAAGATTTGTTTTCATTAGTAAGCTGCCCGCTAATATAATAGACATTTTTACCGCAAACAATTTGAACTACTTGACAAAAACTCGCGTCGAAGATAGTAGCATTAATTTGACAGTGTATTTAACCAAAATAACAAATACGAATAGAATAAAGCAAAGCCAAAAATAACATCGAAAGTTGTGTCCCAAAAGGTGATCCACTTCGCACGTTAAGCAACGGCCCAAAATTGTTTTATATATCCACGACGAATTTCTGTCACAACCGTGGACTCCAAGCTATCAGCCTGGGCTACACTCAAAAATTTGCTGGCGCTGTTATAAAAAACAATTCTTGTAACTAATAATAAAAACTTGTACATTTCAACTAAAATGGAGTATGCTTATTCTCAAAATTCAAATTAATGTGGTGCACTGCGTTGGTTCCGGCCATATTGTCATTATTCAATAAAAGTGGATATAGAAAAAACTGTCTTTATAGCGAATTTTTTCCAAGTGATTCCAGTAATAACGCACTGGAACCAAAACAGCCGGGTTATATACTTCAGAGGCAGTGTAGTTGTGGTCTTCGAATAAGCATTTGCCATAGCTTAGCCAATGTGTAAAATATGTGAGCCAACTTTTACCATGTTCGATGAATGCTATTTAACCACATTCAATTTCATTGTTTATTCTAATACTTTGAGCGTTTAGAACATAATAAAATGTTCCTCACTTCAAAAACAATAAACATCGGGCGCATCTGTTCATAATAAACCTGCAGTTGGCTGTTAACATCAGCGAATGGTACAGCTAAAAGGCATAAATCATGAAATTAATAAAGCACAATGTTTCTTATAACTATAATTCGAGTATTAAATACAACGGTCATAACATAGCATAACCAATACATACGCGCATAAAATTAACGAGTAGGTGACGATATAGCATTGACATGATACTTACGTGTAACAGATAAAAAGGTTTTCAACAGTCACTCAGATGCACGCAGAGCAAAAATCGAAAACAAAAACAAAGCAGCAGAAATGGTCCGACTGTGAAACTTGAGGGCAACCACAGTAGACACTTTACGCATTATTATTGCCGTATTCACTTGAAGACAACAATGTATATCAATGGCAGGGAGTAAACTCTGTGAGCTATTCAATATAGTAATACGGTGTGATTTCAGATTGTGCCAATTTCGTTTACACGAATATTTATAGAGTATCACATGACAAAACTTCCGCCTAAAATTTGTGCAATACAATAAAGATACTATCGCTTTATAATACTAGCAACATAAAATTTTCATACACAGGAACAGCAAAAGGTTTAATTGTTGTCTGACCTAAGCTACCGAATTTCCGCATTAAACAGGCACTATAATCATCAAAAACAATGTGCTACACATCTATACAACTATGCTTAGCAGAATTTTACGACAAAACAAGACTCGATGACACTGACGGAATGCAAACAAAGTAGTACAATAACAATATTATTAATTTATCATCACTGTTTATAAATATTCAGTCTGACAAAAATCGTGCTGCAGAACACTGAAGACAAGCAGTAGTCGCCTTGCAAAGTTTTTGGTTTTACAGTATGTTGTTCCAGACACTGTAAAAACAAAAACTCAAGCCTTTTTCTTAAGCTGGCTTGTGGAATTGGCATTTGAAGAAACTTACAATTATTTCAGTATTCTGCGCGCGAAAATTTTTCACTATTCACGGCGTTCTGTACTGAACAAAAACCTGCAATAAAACAATACATAAACCTACAATAATATCGCAAAATATACAGCTTCCCATACCAGTGTTAAACGAAAATAACTACATATTCAGTCACGCTCAGAAATAAAAACATTTTTTTGCAAATAATAGAGATTCAGTTATAATACTCATGTTATAAGTACCGTTATAGTATTATATAGGGTGTCCCATAAGTTATGCCCAACTTCAAACTGTTGCTAATACTGACATAATCTACTTACAACCGTTATACTTTCACGAATCATAACCGAACATATTACAAATATCTAAATTTAGCAAAATGTCTGATATTCGCCTTAACATGGCTGATCGAATAACTGCAGTAAGACAGTGTAGCCGATATAACCAATATAGCCGAGAAGTTGTGCGACAATGGTCCCGGTATTCGTCTGCACAGCCCCATATCATAAAACTAGTAACTCTATCGAAATTGCAGAGCATAGAAATGCATAGCTACACCTAGGCCTATTGCGAGCACAACCAATCAACTCTCGATAACATACGTCTATATACTATATGTGGATACAACACAATACCGCACATGTTAGAACAAAACTAACACCCTCAATAAGCTTCCCAAGCCCAAAAACCCCCAAGTGCAAGCTATCATCAATTAATACAAGGTTTTATGTAAAAGGTTCCGGAGTTGACTTGCCCCGAAGAAAGAGACCAGCGACGGCATCTGGTGATACTGCGATAGCTGATATTTCCTATAATTTTAACAGTAGTCCGATAAAGTCAATTCTCCGCTGTGCTGTTGAAATCTGCATCAGACAATCGACTGTTTTCCGAATTGCTAAAAGTCGGCGATTAAATAACCTTTTAAACCGATGTTAATTCATGCTCGCAGTGTTGAGTTCTGTGAAAAATAGCCACAGCGTGTCGACGATGATACGGAATTAGCTGATGAAATCATTTGGTGGGACGAAAGCTATTTTAACCTGAACGGCCACGTTAAGGCATGCAAAAAACCCACATAACACTATCTAATATCATATGAGTGCCCCAGGCCTGACATTTTGTGTGGGCATGTGGTCTGGTGGATTTTTGGCCCGGTCTTTTTCGATGGTATTGTGACTGCAGACAACTATCTAATGATCAGGGAGTAACCGGAATTCCGGTTCCGGTTCCGGCGAAAATCGTGTTCCGGTTGCGGTTCCGGCAAAGGGCAAAAACCATACCGGAACCGGAATTCCGGTTTAAAAATTTTGTTTGAAATTTTTCACATTTTTGCTTCATCTGTGATCCAAACATATGTAATATATATTATACAATGATCAAACTCCAATACAACCGAGCAGGGTTTTTTTTTCATTTTACAGAGTGCGCATTTGGCTGCGCAAATTTCAGCCGGACTGCGCTAAATTTTCAGAGATTGCGCAATATTATTAGGATTTTTTTACACTTTTTTGCCTTCAATACGATTATTTTTCACCCAAAAACTGTGTTTTTACTTTCACTTGTTTAATATATGGTATGCACTATGCAGTGGACATGTACACTTCTTTTGATACAACGTATGTCTTTGTGTTTGTTCAATATGAATTCGCGTTCGTTGTTTTTTTAGCGTGACAATGTTTTTATTTTTAATGATTTCTGGATATGGTAGTTGTGGCTCATTTGACATCATTTATGAACTAGCAAATTTACAGTTCATCTATTGAAAAAAACGCTATCCATGAAGAAAAACATGACCCCATAAGCACTGACCCAGGTACATTTGACTTGTATAGCTAAATCCAACTTATTCTGTCTAATTTTGAAAGTTACTTCGCTTAAACTATGCTTTCAAAGTCTTGGTGTTATCACAAAATGTCACCACAACTGTGCCAACTTCCGTGTGCAAAATGCAAATTACCATTGAGCTTTAATGTCACATGGTCTAGTTTTAATTTGTGTTTTGTTTTTGTTTTTGTTAATAAAAAAACTTTTGTGAACAAAATGATTTTTCGGCGTCGATATTTCTCAATATTTTATTTTTGGCCCGTTATTTTGGATTTTTCCTCAAAAATTTTACTGCGCAAATTTATGCGCAAATTTCAGGCGAACTGCGCTAAACCTAAAAAAAGTGCGCATTTGCGCAGTGATTTGCGCAAAAAAAACCCTGCAACCGAGCCAAAGAAAAGATTAACTAACCAATTTGCCGTGTGAAACGTAAGTAGGGCACATAATTTTAGCAGGAATTTTTCATAATTACCTGCAGGAGTTAGTTAAATCAAAGCCAGGTCGATGCTTGTAGCAGCTATTTTACACATCCAGAAGTCTGTGGGATACATTTGAATTAAACCGGTCCAACTCGGTAACAGAGTGTGGCTTACGCAGAAGTACTTAGCCTATGCTTGGCTAACATAAATTGCGTCAAGCACCAGCCGGTGCGCTTGTAAACTTTGTAAATCAGGTGAAACTGAAGTAACGTTATCTGCAACGCAAGCAGAAACTGCTTCCTTGGCAATGAACTGTATTTATTGAAACTGTGCGAGCAGCATCACCTGTGTGTCTCATCTATAGCATTTTGATTAGAAAGTTATCATCATTATCATCTAACTGACGGGCACTGTTTGTCCAACGCTAGCCTAAACAGTGTCTCTGAACACTGATCAGAAAATTACCTTCTATCTATTATTTATCTTAGAATCATATAAACCAATAATTTTACGTTTGCTACAGAAGAACATGCAACAAACGTATGTGTAGTAAAGGGAGGCGACTGGAGACAGATCGAAAGTGTGTATTCTACGCTCCAAGCTTTGTAAGCACATTCGATTTGACGCAGTATACGCAGTGGTGTATAGTGGAAGGCATTTTTTTGCTCTGAATGTCCAAAAACCGACATATTTGATCGATAAATAAACATTATTAGCTTCCTCAGTCTCTTTAAAGTTTCAGAAAGGCAATAATACCATCGCAATACATTAAGTTTAATGTAAAAGTTATTTTTAATACATTTTAAATCCACTATACCTTCATTTCTTCCATCATCTGTTTTACTATATATAAATTTCGAAGACCAGGTTCCGGTTCCGGTTCCGGATCCGGTTTAAATGGACGGTTCCGGTTACTGGTTCCGGTTCCGGTAAATTTCGGTTCCGGTTATTCCCTGCTAATGATGTTACAAAATAAATTTTATCATAACACTCGACAGTTACTAAATATTGTCAGGTTTCACTTTGTGCAGGATGGCGCACCCCCTCATTTTTCGGTGGCCGTGCGCCCTTGGTTGAACGAAACCTTCCCTGACCGCTGGCGCTGTCGAATGGCCTGCCAAGTCTACGGATCGAAAACCTCCTGACTTTTTGTGGGAAGTATCGAAAGAGACGGTATACAAACCCGGTGGTGCTTGAAAAAGCTATATCGGAAAAACTCTCCCTTCTGGAGCGTGACATGGTTCGAAAAGTCTGCCGAAGTAAGCGTTTTCGACTGCAAGAATGCGTTGATATTGGAGGAGCCCAGATTCGATTCATTAAAAACCTATGTTATGTAAACAAGAGTACGTACATAGCAGGGAGTAACCGGAATTCCGGTTCCGGCGAAAATGGTGTTCCGGTTGCGGTTCCGGCAAAGGGCAAAAATCATACCGGAACCGGAATTCCGGTTTAAAAATTTTGTTTGAAATTTTCCACGTTTTTTTGCTTCATCCTGTAATCCAAACATATGTAATATATTGTACAATGATCAAGCTCCAATACAACCAAGCAAAAGAAAAGATTAACTAACCAATTTGCCGTGTGAAACGTAAGTACGGTACATAATGTGAGCAGGAATTTTTCATAATAAATTGCAGGAGCTTGTTAAATCAAAGCCAGGTCGATGCTTGTAGCAGCTATTTTACACATCCAGAAGTCTGTGGGATACGTTTGAATTAAACCGGTCCAACTCGGTAACAGAGTATGGCTTACGCAGAAGTACTTAATGTATGCTTGGCTAACATAAATTGCGGCAAGCACCTGCCAGTGCGCTTGTAAACTTGGTAAATCAGTCTAAATTGAAGTAAACTAACGTTATCTGCAACGCAGCTAGAAACTGCTTTCTTGGCAATGAACTGTATCTATTGAAACTGTGCGAGCAGCATCACAGTGTGTCTCATTTATAGCAATCTGATTAGAAAGGTATCATCATTATGATCTAACTGACGGGCACTGTTTGTCCAACGCTAGCCTAAACAGTGTCTCTAACCACTGATCATAAAATTACCTTCTATCTATTATTTTCTCTTAGAATCATATAAACCAATAATTTTAAGTTTCCTACAGAAGAACATGCAACAAACGTATGTGTAGTAAAGGGAGGCGACTGGAGACAGAGCGAAACTGTGTACCCTACGCTCCAAGCTTTGTAAGCACATTCGATTTGACGCAGTATACGCAATGGTGTATATTGGAAGATATTTTTTGCTCTGAATGTCCAAAAACCGACATATTTGAACGATAAATAACTATTAGCTTCCTTAGTCTCTTTAAAGTTTCAGAAAGGCAATAATACCATCGCAATACATTAAGTTTAATGTAAAAGTTATTTTAATGCATTTTAAATCCACTATACCTTCATTTTTTCCATCATCTGTTTTACTATATATAAATTTCGAAGACCAGGTTCCGGTTCCGGTTCCGGTTTAAATGAACGGTTCCGGTTGCTGGTTCCGGTAAATTTCGGTTCCGGTTATTCCCTGGTACATAGCAAAACGCTTTTATATGTTTTATTACTTGGCATGTTGGGTCACTTTAATGCTGGGTCGGTTTATATGGGACAACATGTATATCCTTGGTAGAAAAAATTAAAAATACATTTTTACACTTTCAACACTTGTAATTTTCGGTCTGCACAATACGTAGCTAAAACACACCGAATATTTGATAAAAATGCAACATGCAAAATTTAAGCTTTAAGTAACTGCAAAACATTCATTTACAAATGGTTGGCATGTTCTACTTGATATCTACTTATCTGTTCACGAAAGCAAAAGGATCCGAAAGACATTAGGATTCCAAGAGTTCAAGCCCCTGCAGAAATTTTTGAGTCCCTATAAAAGATACCCATAAGTATTAAAATGCAAAGTTAGTCAAATAAACAGTTTCTGTCGAATTGTAACTAAATCTGTTGAATAACGCAGCAGTGTCCCTTACGACCCATTTTCAAACAAATAAATATCATCCAAAATTTATAATCTCATTTTTATTGAAACGCAAAAATGGTGGCATATTTCTGTCCCATATATATATATGTTTACAATCGATATTAATAGAAAGTATAATTTTTAGAAAAGAATGTTTATGTGCACCGGCAGGTGATGTACATAGAAAAGTTTGGAAGAAATATAGTGAGTTTGAAATCCTCAAAAACGACGAAATCACATAACCAACAACTTTTTTGATGAGTCGATTATGAGCCCGTACAAATTTGCAATCCAAGAAATTCGAGACTATAAGTATTGCCAGGAGCACGTTTTAAAAGCCATCAAAGTAATTCAGTATCGAATTATTTCAGATAAACAGCACACCTAAATACAGGAAGTCTCTTATATCCGGATTTACAAAAAGTGCTATTGTTCTAGCCAGAAATAAATGCAAAATTCCATATGAGCAGACAATAGTGATTTAACGCAAGACTGTAGATTACAAGACCTAAAATATCACAGATTTCACCAATATATTGAAATTGTAGAATATACAAAGCTTATTTATTGATCGTGCTGTAAACCAGTAGCCAAAAACAGAATTCTTGCACTAAATTAACTCAAACAATTATTGTTATCATTGGTTTCGATTTACTGCAACTTTGGGCTGATAAGCGGGTTATTTTGGGTGATTTGTGTAAGTAAAATTTTTTAAAGCAATGGTTTAATTATAATCATAACTTCGTACCACAGTGCTAGCCAGAAATGAGTGCCGTAAATTCGAATGAACGAACATCAAGCAAACTTTATAAAAAGAGCGTTACAATTTCCAACAGGAATCGTACAAATTTGGAACAAACTTTGAGATTTTTCGAAAGAAAAGCACTTATTTCTGGTGAGTACTGTATATAATATGTCGAATTATTAGAATGACCAAACGAAAAGCTCTGAAATTACAGAGGGAAAATTTTTCATGAACGCACGATATGCATTTTTCGACATAACAGCATTAGCAAAGTAATGTTTAGTACCACATAGAATGTTAAGTATAGAGCGTACAAATTCACATAAATTGATGTACACCAAGTTTCTGGAAATAGAACGTACGTAATATTGCGTAATGGGAATAGTTACCGACATCTCTGTACTTTACCATAATGCAAAAGCTATTGTTCAGCTGGAGCATAATTTATTATAATGACATTACAATAAACGATATTAATTTAAGGATAACAGTGCATTCCCAGGCTGGGCTGACCACAGTGCGGGTGACGGGGACCACCCACGTTCCAAATCACCCACGTTCGTGAGATTTTCCCCCATGTCCGGCCCCCCACTCGGCCGAAACCACCCCTGTTCAACTAATTCCAAAAAAATTTTTATGTCAAAAAATTTATATTTTTTGTTTGCAAATTGTTTTTTAAACATTAATTACCACTATTTATAGTGGTAAAATATAGTTTTTTAGCTTGAAAATACATTCACAGTAGTAAAAATGCATGAAAATATACAAATATTTAGTATTTTTAAGCAAAATTTATCCCCCCACTTTTACTTTTCCCCCGAAGTTCCCCCACGTTTGGAGGGCTGTGGACATGCCAGCCAGGCAATGTGAAATAAAGTCGAATATTGATAGATTTTTCAAGTTTCGCTTTGCTAGTGTAAACCAACTCACCAATTAACAAAACCAACCTTCTGGCAAACATCCACGGCGGCCAGCTCTTATCTTCTATTCTTAGTAGCCAAAAGAGTGGATTCCATCACAAATTGGTGAAGTTCTTGCAGTAAGTTTACTACCAAAACCATACCAAACACCGATATCCTCATTATTCTGACAACAAATGACACCTATATCAAATTGGGAATATCAAAAAACCAACAATGTCATTAAATCTTAATGTATGGAACGAAAGCTAGATTAGCCTGAACTGGCAAATATTTTCAGTGAAGAATTATAGCTAAGCGATATGAATTGGTAACAGCACAGGCCGCTCAGTCGGTGCATTAAATGCATTATCACGGTCCAGCCTATAATTAGATTTACTTAGTTTATAAACCTAGTCCATTGTCTAAATCCCAACAAGATGCTGTATCAGACAGCTTACCCAAAATTTCTATTCCTCGACACTGAACCCTAGGAGCAACGCTATCTTGTTCCCACGGTTAAATATCACCTGATCACCACTTTCACACCTCATTAATACCCTACGCTGCCATAATACGCAGCCGATGCCGTAGCGTAAGACGCGTCACTGCCTGGAAACACGTTCGGGTCGGCATAAACTGCAGTTGCGGCAACCTGCTGAGCCTGCGGTTGAGACTGTTGCGCAGCATAGCTGTAGTAATATGCCGCAGCCTGAGGGTCATATCCAGAAGTAGGCTGTTGGTAATATTGAGGCGCGGCACCACCATACACGTCCCCGTCTCCGTGGCCGTAGGCTTCTTGTGATTGTGCTGACGTTGCATAGTTTGCTGCGTAATAATCTTGATATTGTTGCTGGTGATAATCACTGCTGTGAGACACATTGGTTTCGTGTGCAGCAACAGCGCGTTCTGGTGGCAGCGAAAAAAGCGACATATTAGGAGGAGCCCAGGTACTTTCTGCTGGTGGCTCATACACTGGGCCACCGAAATCCATTTGTTGATTTTCGTTCTGTTGTTCAGGTTCTGGTGGTGGTGGTGGCGCCGAAGTATACACAATTCCAGGTCCGGAGATTGACCTAAAATTGAAACTAGCAAATCGATTATATACATTTAATTACAAAACTTCCCACTCTGTTAACTTGAATAGTAAAATATACGTTCAAGGCTGATTTTTCAAAGAATCAATAATAGTACGCGTTTAAGGCAATTTGTTATCAAAATATCGAATTCGCAATGAACTGAAGACAATAATGATGAATGAGAAACAATAAAACAATTATATACTATACCATCCAGGAGCCACACCTGGCTCATTAATGAATAAATTGCACTACCGGGATACCACATCTGAAGCTTACACCAATGAATTACAACAAATCTTACAGTCTTTAAGAGATGCAACGACGACAGCTTGGTGATACAACGAACGTAGTAGACACCGATAACCGGAATTACAAAAGGCAAACCTATACAGGAACCGACATTCCGGTTGATAATTTTTCTTTGTACACGTTTTTTTGTTCTATTTGTGGTCCAGATATACATTTTAAGTGTACGGAAATCAATGTTCCTTCACAACCAAACAAAACAATATTTTACCTCAGAAAACCACCCTATAAAACTACGTAGGGCACACACATCCCACAGGTTTTGCATCTTAACCCTATAGTAGCTCTTCATGTTACTCCTATGCTAAGAAAACAACACCTGGCGGATACTTGAGGCAACTGTTTAACCCATTTATAGAGCTGTGGAGCATGTTCAGATTGATATGAATGTGTAATTCACCAAAAAAATTTTAATCTGCTGTTCAATAAGGCATAGATGCAGCAAAACTGATGGTCAGATATCTAATACGCACCCTTCGAAGATTAACTCTATCTCAGAACTGCTTACGAATCGTGAAAAACATATCTATATAATCTATGTATATATAGGAATCATAACAAAAGCACAGTAGCATAGAAAACATAAACAGAATTTGCTATAGACCGCATGAAACTCGTCCCTTTCGCACCACTCGCCTTGTCTCACCCATTGATAACTACATCTACACCAAGAGATACGTCTAAATACAGTGAAGATTTGAAAACAGCACCAAAGAAAACCCATATGAACTTATTTTGAGCCACAAATCTATTAATATGCCGTTAGAAGTGGTAATTTCACGGATGACTATATATGGCGTCGGGCCCAAATTTGGCCGCAAATACCAATTGACCCACCGGTCCTACATCAAATCTGTTGACATCCTGCAGGAAGTCCCGCAGTAGCTCTATCCACACACCAAATTTCGCTTGAATGGTTACATAGCTACACCTCGACAAAGTTTGACCAAAATTTTGGAAATTTGCCCATTTGCTAAAGTCTCTCAAGCCCCATAGAGACCCGACCAAAACAACTTATATACCCATAAATAAAGTTTCCTAGGACACATATTTCGATATCAAAATAATGCAAATCGGCCCAAGGGTTCCCGATTTATGAGCAAAAATGGCCCATTTTAGTAATGTACTCTGGGTAGTCCCTTTGACCCCTGTGGTGGGACGTGGGTTGGTAGAATCGGAATAAAACCTCCAAAAGGCACATCTAGAGTGTTGTAGCTTTCATATGAGCCCTCACCGAACCGTCCATATCGGTTTACGTTGAGATAAGGAAGTCCTGTTTACAGAGAAAAAAATAAACGGACGCCCACCTCTTTCACCATAGTGCGG